>BQMI01000114.1:0-32211 GCA_026005395.1 Asobara japonica
GAATGTTAGCGTTTGCCGTATGTTGCATCGTGTTCAGCGCATCGAATTACCCCAATACAGTGAATTTGAAGTAGTTACGGGAAGTGTACGATAGTGTTTTGGCAGAAACTTGTTTTTTTCGAAAATCGAGCAATTCGGTGATAACTCGAGAACGGTCGAATGTTAGCGTTTGCCGTATGTTGCATCGTGTTCAGCGCATCGAATTACCCAATACAGTGAATTTGAAGTGGTTACGGGAAGTGTACGGTAGTGTTTTTGAAGGAAAACCCGTTTATGCGATATTCGAGCGTTTCACGCGCTGAAAAGCACGTTTTCATAGTCCTCACTGTTTTGATGATAACTCGAGAACGGTCGAATGTTAGCGTTTGCCGTATGTTGCATCGTGTTCAGCGCATCGAATTACCCCAATACAGTGAATTTGAAGTAGTTACGGGAAGTGTACGTAGTGTTTTGCAGAAACGTTTTGATTTTTCACGCGCTGAAAAGCACGTCATAGTCCTCACGTTTGTGATAACTCGAGAACGGTCGAATGTTAGCGTTTGCCGTATGTTGCATCGTGTTCAGCGCATCGAATTACCCCAATACAGTGAATTTGAAGTAGTTACGGGAAGTGTACGATAGTGTTTTGGCAGAAACTTGTTTTTTTCAAAAATCGAGCAATTCGGTGATAACTCGAGAACGGTCGAATGTTAGCGTTTGCCGTATGTTGCATCGTGTTCAGCGCATCGAATTACCCCAATACAGTGAATTTGAAGTGGTTACGGGAAGTGTACGGTAGTTTTTGAAGGAAAACCCGTTTATGCGATATTCGAGCGTTTCACGCGCTGAAAAGCACGTTTTTCATAGTCCTCACTGTTTTGATGATAACTCGAGAACGGTCGAATATTAGCGTTTGCCGTATGTTGCATCGTGTTCAGCGCATCGAATTACCCCAATACAGTGAATTTGAAGTAGTTACGGGAAGTGTACGATAGTGTTTTTGCAGAAACTTGTTTTTTTCGAAAATCGAGCAATTCGGTGATAACTCGAGAACGGTCGAATGTTAGCGTTTGCCGTATGTTGCATCGTGTTCAGTGCATCGAATTACCCAATACAGTGAATTTGAAGTGGTTACGGGAAGTGTACGGTATGTTTTTGAAGGAAAACCCGTTTATGCGATATTCGAGCGTTTCACGCGCTGAAAAGCACGTTTTTCATAGTCCTCACTGTTTTGATGATAACTCGAGAACGGTCGAATGTTAGCGTTTGCCGTATGTTGCATCGTGTTCAGCGCATCGAATTACCCCAATACAGTGAATTTGAAGTGGTTACGGGAAGTGTACGGTAGTGTTTTGAGGAAAACGTTTTGATTTTTTCGAAAAGAGCAAGTCCTCACGGATGATAACTCGAGAACGGTCGAATGTTAGCGTTTGCCGTATGTTGCATCGTGTTCAGCGCATCGAATTACCCAATACAGTGAATTTGAAGTAGTTACGGGAAGTGTACGATAGTGTTTGGCAGAAACTTGTTTTTTTCAAAAATCGAGCAATTCGGTGATAACTCGAGAACGGTCGAATGTTAGCGTTTGCCGTATGTTGCATCGTGTTCAGCGCATCGAATTACCCCAATACAGTGAATTTGAAGTAGTTACGGGAAGTGTACGATAGTGTTTTGGCAGAAACGTTTTTTTCAAAAATCGAGCAATTCGGTGATAACTCGAGAACGGTCGAATGTTAGCGTTTGCCGTATGTTGCATCGTGTTCAGCGCATCGAATTACCCCAATACAGTGAATTTGAAGTAGTTACGGGAAGTGTACGATAGTGTTTTGGCAGAAACTTGTTTTTTTCGAAAATCGAGCAATTCGGTGATAACTCGAGAACGGTCGAATGTTAGCGTTCGCCGTATGTTGCATCGTGTTCAGCGCATCGAAGTACCCCAATACAGTGAATTTGAAGTGGTTACGGGAAGTGTACGGTAGTGTTTTGAAGGAAAACCCGTTTATGCGATATTCGAGCGTTTCACGCGCTGAAAAGCACGGTCGAATGTTAGCGTTTGCCGTATGTTGCATCGTGTTCAGCGCATCGAATTACCCCAATACAGTGAATTTGAAGTAGTTACGGGAAGTGTACGATAGTGTTTTGGCAGAAACTTGTTTTTTTCGAAAATCGAGCAATTCGGTGATAACTCGAGAACGGTCGAATGTTAGCGTTCGCCGTATGTTGCATCGTGTCCAGCGCTCGAACTACCTCTATAGAGTGAATTTGAAGTGGTTACGGGAAGTGTACGGTAGTGTTTTTGACGCAAAACCCGTTTATGCGATATTCGAGCGTTTCACGCGCTGAAAAGCACGTTTTCATAGTCCTCACTGTTTTGATGATAACTCGAGAACGGTCGAATGTTAGCGTTTGCAGTATGTCGCATCGTGTTCAGCGCATCGAATTACCCCAATACAGTGAATTTGAAGTAGTTACGGGAAGTGTACGATAGTGTTTTGGCAGAAACTTGTTTTTTTCGAAAATCGAGCAATTCGGTGATAACTCGAGAACGGTCGAATGTTAGCGTTCGCCGTATGTTGCATCGTGTTCAGCGCATCGAATTACCCCATACAGTGAATTTTGAAGTAGTTACGGGAAGTGTACGATAGTGTTTTGGCAGAAACTTGTTTTTTTCGAAAATCGAGCAATTGGTGATAACTCGAGAACGGTCGAAGGTTAGCGTTTGCCGTATGTTGCATCGTGTTCAGCGCATCGAATTACCCCAATACAGTGAATTTGAAGTAGTTACGGGAAGTGTACGATAGTGTTTTGGCAGAAACTTGTTTTTTTCAAAATCGAGCAATTCGGTGATAACTCGAGAACGGTCGAATGTTAGCGTTTGCCGTATGTTGCATCGTGTTCAGCGCATCGAATTACCCCAATACAGTGAATTTGAAGTGGTTACGGGAAGTGTACGGTAGTGTTTTTGAAGGAAAACCCGTTTATACGATATTCGAGCGTTTCACGCGCTGAAAAGCACGTTTTCATAGTCCTCAATTTGATGATAACTCGAGAACGGTCGAATGTTAGCGTTTGCCGTATGTTGCATCGTGTTCAGCGCATCGAATTACGTCAATACAGTGAATTTGAAGTAGTTACGGGAAGTGTACGATAGTGTTTTGGCAGAAACTTGTTTTTTTCAAAAATCGAGCAATTCGGTGATAACTCGAGAACGGTCAATGTTAGCGTTTGCCGTATGTTGCATCGTGTTCAGCGCATCGAATTACCCCAATACAGTGAATTTGAAGTAGTTACGGGAAGTGTACGATAGTGTTTTGGCAGAAACTTGTTTTTTTCGAAAATCGAGCAATTCGGTGATAACTCGAGAACGGTCGAATGTTAGCGTTCGCCGTATGTTGCATCGTGTCCAGCGCTCGAACTACCTCTATAGAGTGAATTTGAAGTGGTTACGGGAAGTGTACGTAGTGTTTTTGAAGAAACGTTTATGCGATATTCGAGCGTTTCACGCGCTGAAAAGCACGTTTTTCATAGTCCTCACTGTTTTGATGATAACTCGAGAACGGTCGAATGTTAGCGTTTGCCGTATGTTGCATCGTGTTCAGCGCATCGAATTACCCCAATACAGTGAATTTGAAGTAGTTGCGGGAAGTGTACGATAGTGTTTTGGCAGAAACTTGTTTTTTTCGAAAATCGAGCAATTCGGTGATAACTCGAGAACGGTCGAATGTTAGCGTTTGCCGTATGTTGCATCGTGTTCAGTGCATCGAATTACCCAATACAGTGAATTTGAAGTGGTTACGGGAAGTGTACGGTAGTGTTTTTGAAGGAAAACCCGTTTATGCGATATTCGAGCGTTTCACGCGCTGAAAAGCACGTTTTTCATAGTCCTCACTGTTTTGATGATAACTCGAGAACGGTCGAATGTTAGCGTTTGCCGTATGTTGCATCGTGTTCAGCGCATCGAATTACCCCAATACAGTGAATTTGAAGTGGTTACGGGAAGTGTACGGTAGTGTTTTGGCAGAAACTTGTTTTTTCGAAAATCGAGCAATTCGGTGATAACTCGAGAACGGTCGAATGTTAGCGTTTGCCGTATGTTGCATCGTGTTCAGCGCATCGAATTACGTCAATACAGTGAATTTGAAGTAGTTACGGGAAGTGTACGATAGTGTTTTGGCAGAAACTTGTTTTTTTCAAAATCGAGCAATTCGGTGATAACTCGAGAACGGTCGAATGTTAGCGTTTGCCGTATGTTGCATCGTGTTCAGCGCATCGAATTACCCCAATACAGTGAATTTGAAGTAGTTACGGGAAGTGTACGATAGTGTTTTGGCAGAAACTTGTTTTTTCAAAAATCGAGCAATTCGGTGATAACTCGAGAACGGTCGAATGTTAGCGTTTGCCGTATGTTGCATCGTGTTCAGCGCATCGAATTACCCCAATACAGTGAATTTGAAGTAGTTACGGGAAGTGTACGATAGTGTTTTGGCAGAAACTTGTTTTTTTCGAAAATCGAGCAATTCGGTGATAACTCGAGAACGGTCGAATGTTAGCGTTCGCCGTATGTTGCATCGTGTTCAGCGCATCGAAGTACCCCAATACAGTGAATTTGAAGTGGTTACGGGAAGTGTACGTAGTGTTTTGAAGGAAAACCGTTTATGCGATATTCGAGCGTTTCACGCGCTGAAAAGCACGGTCGAATGTTAGCGTTTGCCGTATGTTGCATCGTGTTCAGCGCATCGAATTACCCCAATACAGTGAATTTGAAGTAGTTACGGGAAGTGTACGATAGTGTTTTGGCAGAAACTTGTTTTTTTCGAAAATCGAGCAATTCGGTGATAACTCGAGAACGGTCGAATGTTAGCGTTCGCCGTATGTTGCATCGTGTCAGCGCTCGAACTACCTCTATAGAGTGAATTTGAAGTGGTTACGGGAAGTGTACGGTAGTGTTTTGACGCAAAACCCGTTTATGCGATATTCGAGCGTTTCACGCGCTGAAAAGCACGTTTTTCATAGTCCTCACTGTTTTGATGATAACTCGAGAACGGTCGAATGTTAGCGTTTGCAGTATGTTGCATCGTGTTCAGCGCATCGAATTACCCCAATACAGTGAATTTGAAGTAGTTACGGGAAGTGTACGATAGTGTTTTGGCAGAAACTTGTTTTTTTCGAAAATCGAGCAATTCGGTGATAACTCGAGAACGGTCGAATGTTAGCGTTCGCCGTATGTTGCATCGTGTTCAGCGCATCGAATTACGTCAATACAGTGAATTTGAAGTAGTTACGGGAAGTGTACGATAGTGTTTTGGCAGAAACTTGTTTTTTTCAAAAATCGAGCAATTCGGTGATAACTCGAGAACGGTCCAATGTTAGCGTTTGCCGTATGTTGCATCGTGTTCAGCGCATCGAATTACCCCAATACAGTGAATTTGAAGTAGTTACGGGAAGTGTACGATAGTGTTTTGGCAGAAACTTGTTTTTTTCGAAAATCGAGCAATTCGGTGATAACTCGAGAACGGTCGAATGTTAGCGTTCGCCGTATGTTGCATCGTGCCCAGCGCCTCGAACTACCTCTATAGAGTGAATTTGAAGTGGTTACGGGAAGTGTACGGTAGTGTTTTTGAAGGAAAACCCGTTTATGCGAATATTCGTTTCACGCGCTGAAAAGCACGTTTTTCATAGTCCTCACTGTTTGATGATAACTCGAGAACGGTCGAATGTTAGCGTTTGCCGTATGTTGCATCGTGTTCAGCGCATCGAATTACCCAATACAGTGAATTTGAAGTAGTTACGGGAAGTGTACGATAGTGTTTTGGCAGAAACTTGTTTTTTTCGAAAATCGAGCAATTCGGTGATAACTCGAGAACGGTCGAATGTTAGCGTTTGCCGTATGTTGCATCGTGTTCAGTGCATCGAATTACCCCAATACAGTGAATTTGAAGTGGTTACGGGAAGTGTACGGTAGTGTTTTTGAAGGAAAACCCGTTTATGCGATATTCGAGCGTTTCACGCGCTGAAAAGCACGTTTTTCATAGTCCTCACTGTTTTGATGATAACTCGAGAACGGTCGAATGTTAGCGTTTGCCGTATGTTGCATCGTGTTCAGCGCATCGAATTACCCCAATACAGTGAATTTGAAGTGGTTACGGGAAGTGTACGGTAGTGTTTTTGAAGGAAAACCCGTTTATGCGATATTCGAGCGTTTCACGCGCTGAAAAGCACGTTTTTCATAGTCCTCACTGTTTTGATGATAACTCGAGAACGGTCGAATGTTAGCGTTTGCCGTATGTTGCATCGTGTTCAGCGCATCGAATTACCCCAATACAGTGAATTTGAAGTAGTTACGGGAAGTGTACGATAGTGTTTTGGCAGAAACTTGTTTTTTTCAAAAATCGAGCAATTCGGTGATAACTCGAGAACGGTCGAATGTTAGCGTTTGCCGTATGTTGCATCGTGTTCAGTGCATCGAATTACCCCAATACAGTGAATTTGAAGTGGTTACGGGAAGTGTACGGTAGTGTTTTTGAAGGAAAACCCGTTTATGCGATATTCGAGCGTTTCACGCGCTGAAAAGCACGTTTTTCATAGTCCTCACTGTTTTGATGATAAGTCGAGAACGGTCGAATATTAGCGTTTGCCGTATGTTGCATCGTGTTCAGCGCATCGAATTACCCCAATACAGTGAATTTGAAGTAGTTACGGGAAGTGTACGATAGTGTTTTGCAGAAACTTGTTTTTTTCGAAAATCGAGCAATTCGGTGATAACTCGAGAACGGTCGAATGTTAGCGTTTGCCGTATGTTGCATCGTGTTCAGTGCATCGAATTACCCTAATACAGTGAATTTGAAGTGGTTACGGGAAGTGTACGGTAGTGTTTTTGAAGGAAAACCCGTTTATGCGATATTCGAGCGTTTCACGCGCTGAAAAGCACGTTTTTCATAGTCCTCACTTTTGATGATAACTCGAGAACGGTCGAATGTTAGCGTTTGCCGTATGTTGCATCGTGTTCAGCGCATCGAATTACCCCAATATAGTGAATTTGAAGTGGTTACGGGAAGTGTACGGTAGTGTTTTTGAAGGAAAACCCGTTTATGCGATATTCGAGCGTTTCACGCGCTGAAAAGCACGTTTTTCATAGTCCTCACTTTTGATGATAACTCGAGAACGGTCGAATGTTAGCGTTTGCCGTATGTTGCATCGTGTTCAGCGCATCGAATTACCCCAATACAGTGAATTTGAAGTAGTTACGGGAAGTGTACGATAGTGTTTTGGCAGAAACTTGTTTTTTTCAAAATCGAGCAATTCGGTGATAACTCGAGAACGGTCGAATGTTAGCGTTTGCCGTATGTTGCATCCTGTTCATTGCATCGAATTACCCCAATACAGTGAATTTGAAGTGGTTACGGGAAGTGTACGTAGTGTTTTTGAAGGAAAACCCGTTTATGCGATATTCGAGCGTTTCACGCGCTGAAAAGCACGTTTTTCATAGTCCTCACTGTTTTGATGATAACTCGAGAACGGTCGAATGTTAGCGTTTGCCGTATGTTGCATCGTGTTCAGCGCATCGAATTACCCCAATACAGTGAATTTGAAGTAGTTACGGGAAGTGTACGATAGTGTTTTTGCAGAAACTTGTTTTTTTCGAAAATCGAGCAATTCGGTGATAACTCGAGAACGGTCGAATGTTAGCGTTTGCCGTATGTTGCATCGTGTTCAGTGCATCGAATTACCCCAATACAGTGAAGTTGAAGTAGTTACGGGAAGTGTACGATAGTGTTTTGGCAGAAACTTGTTTTTTTCGAAAATCGAGCAATTCGGTGATAACTCGAGAACGGTGAATGTTAGCGTTCGCCGTATGTTGCATCGTGTCCAGCGCTCGAACTACCTCTATAAAGTGAATTTGAAGTGGTTACGGGAAGTGTACGGTAGTGTTTTTGAAGGAAAACCCGTTTATGCGATATTCGAGCGTTTCACGCGCTGAAAAGCACGTTTTTCATAGTCCTCACTGTTTTGATAACTCGAGAACGGTCGAATGTTAGCGTTCGCCGTATGTTGCATCGTGTTCAGCGCATCGAATTACCCCAATACAGTGAATTGAAGTAGTTACGGGAAGTGTACGATAGTGTTTTGGCAGAAACTTGTTTTTTTCGAAAATCGAGCAATTGGGTGATAACTCGAGAACGGTCGAAGGTTAGCGTTTGCCGTATGTTGCATCGTGTTCAGCGCATCGAATTACCCAATACAGTGAATTTGAAGTTGTTACGGGAAGTGTACGGAGTGTTTTGGCAGAAACTTGTTTTTTTTTGAAAATCGAGCAATTCGGTGATAACTCGAGAACGGTCGAATGTTAGCGTTTGCCGTATGTTGCATCGTGTTCAGCGCATCGAATTACCCCAATACAGTGAATTTGAAGTGGTTACGGGAAATGTACGGTAGTGTTTGAAGGAAAACCCGTTTATGCGATATTCGAGCGTTTCACGCGCTGAAAAGCACGTTTTTCATAGTCCTCACTATTTGATGATAACTCGAGAACGGTCGAATGTTAGCGTTTGCCGTATGTTGCATCGTGTTCAGCGCATCGAATTACGTCAATACAGTGAATTTGAAGTAGTTACGGGAAGTGTACGATAGTGTTTTGGCAGAAACTTGTTTTTTTCAAAAATCGAGCAATTCGGTGATAACTCGAGAACGGTCGAATGTTAGCGTTTGCCGTACGTTGCATCGTGTTCAGCGCATCGAATTACGCCAATACAGTGAATTTGAAGTGGTTACGGGAAGTGTACGGTAGTGTTTTTGAAGGAAACCCGTTTATGCGATATTCGAGCGTTTCACGCGCTGAAAAGCACGTTTTTCATAGTCCTCACTGTTTTGATGATAACTCGAGAACGGTCGAATGTTAGCGTTTGCCGTATGTTGCATCGTGTTCAGCGCATCGAATTACGTCAATACAGTGAATTTGAAGTAGTTACGGGAAGTGTACGATAGTGTTTTGGCAGAAACTTGTTTTTTTCAAAAATCGAGCAATTCGGTGATAACTCGAGAACGGTCGAATGTTAGCGTTTGCCGTATGTTGCATCGTGTTCAGCGCATCGAATTACCCCAATACAGTGAATTTGAAGTGGTTACGGGAAGTGTACGGTAGTGTTTTTGAAGGAAAACGCGTTTATGCGATATTCGAGCGTTTCACGCGCTGAAAAGCACGTTTTTCATAGTCCTCACTGTTTGATGATAACTCGAGAACGGTCGAATGTTAGCGTTTGCCGTATGTTGCATCGTGTTCAGCGCATCGAATTACGTCAATACAGTGAATTTGAAGTAGTTACGGGAAGTGTACGATAGTGTTTTGGCAGAAACTTGTTTTTTTCAAAAATCGAGCAATTCGGTGATAACTCGAGAACGGTCGAATGTTAGCGTTTGCCGTATGTTGCATCGTGTTCAGCGCATCGAATTACCCCAATACAGTGAATTTGAAGTAGTTACGGGAAGTGTACGATAGTGTTTTGGCAGAAACTTGTTTTTTTCAAAAATCGAGCAATTCGGTGATAACTCGAGAACGGTCGAATGTTAGCGTTTGCCGTATGTTGCATCGTGTTCAGCGCATCGAATTACCCCAATACAGTGAATTTGAAGTAGTTACGGGAAGTGTACGATAGTGTTTTGGCAGAAACTTGTTTTTTTCGAAAATCGAGCAATTCGGATAACTCGAGAACGGTGGAATGTTAGCGTTCGCCGTATGTTGCATCGTGTTCAGCGCATCGAATTACCCCAATACAGTGAATTTGAAGTAGTTACGGGAAGTGTACGATAGTGTTTTGGCAGAAACTTGTTTTTTTCGAAAATCGAGCAATTGGGTGATAACTCGAGAACGGTCGAAGGTTAGCGTTTGCCGTATGTTGCATCGTGTTCAGCGCATCGAATTACCCCAATACAGTGAATTTGAAGTAGTTACGGGAAGTGTACGGGAGTGTTTTGGCAGAAACTTGTTTTTTTGAAAATCGAGCAATTCGGTGATAACACGAGAACGGTCGAATGTTAGCGTTTGCTGCGCGTATGTTGCATCGTGTTCAGCGCATCGAATTACGTCAATACAGTGAATTTGAAGTAGTTACGGGAAGTGTACGATAGTGTTTTGGCAGAAACTTGTTTTTTTCAAAATCGAGCAATTCGGTGATAACTCGAGAACGGTCGAATGTTAGCGTTTGCCGTATGTTGCATCGTGTTCAGCGCATCGAATTACCCCAATACAGTGAATTTGAAGTGGTTACGGAAGAAGTGTACGTAGTGTTTTGAAGGAAAACCCGTTTATGCGATATTCGAGCGTTTCACGCGCTGAAATGCACGTGTTTTCATAGTCCTCACTATTTTGATGATAACTCGAGAACGGTCGAATGTTAGCGTTTGCCGTATGTTGCATCGTGTTCAGCGCATCGAATTACGTCAATACAGTGAATTTGAAGTAGTTACGGGAAGTGTACGATAGTGTTTTGGCAGAAGAAACTTGTTTTTTTCAAAAATCGAGCAATTCGGTTGATAACTCGAGAACGGTCCAATGTTAGCGTTTGCCGTATGTTGCATCGTGTTTCAGCGCATCGAATTACCCCAATACAGTGAATTTGAAGTAGTTACGGGAAGTGTACGATACTGTTTTGGCAGAAACTTGTTTTTTTCGAAAATCGAGCAATTCGGTGATAACTCGAGAACGGTCGAATGTTAGCGTTCGCCGTATGTTGCATCGTGTCCAGCGCCTCGAACTACCTCTATAGAGTGAATTTGAAGTGGTTACGGGAAGTGTACGGTAGTGTTTTTGAAGGAAAACCCGTTTATGCGATATTCGAGCGTTTCACGCGCTGAAAAGCACGTTTTTCATAGTCCTCACTGTTTTTGATGATAACTCGAGAACGGTTCGAATGTTAGCGTTTGCCGTATGTTGCATCGTGTTCAGCGCATCGAATTACCCCAATACAGTGAATTTGAAGTAGTTACGGGAAGTGTACGATAGTGTTTTGGCAGAAACTTGTTTTTTTCAAAAATCGAGCAATTCGGTGATAACTCTGAGAACGGTCGAATGTTAGCGTTTGCCGTACGTTGCATCGTGTTCAGCGCATCGAATTACGCCAATACAGTGAATTTGAAGTGGTTACGGGAAGTGTACGGTAGTGTTTTTTGAAGGAAAACCCGTTTATGCGATATTCGAGCGTTTTCACGCGCTGAAAAGCACGTTTTTCATAGTCCTCACTGTTTTGATGATAACTCGAGAACGGTCGAATGTTAGCGTTTGCCGTATGTTGCATCGTGTTCAGCGCATCGAATTACGTCAATACAGTGAATTTGAAGTAGTTACGGGAAGTGTACGATAGTGTTTTGGCAGAAACTTGTTTTTTTCAAAAATCGAGCAATTCGGTGATAACTCGAGAACGGTCGAATGTTAGCGTTTTGCCGTATGTTGCATCGTGTTCAGCGCATCGAATTACCCCAATACAGTGAATTTGAAGTGGTTACGGGAAGTGTACGGTAGTGTTTTTGAAGGAAAACCCGTTTATGCGATATTCGAGCGTTTCACGCGCTGAAAAGCACGTTTTTCATAGTCCTCACTGTTTTGATGATAACTCGAGAACGGTCGAATGTTAGCGTTTGCCGTATGTTGCATCGTGTTCAGCGCATCGAATTACGTCAATACAGTGAATTTGAAGTAGTTACGGGAAGTGTACGATAGTGTTTTGGCAGAAACTTGTTTTTTTTCAAAAATCGAGCAATTCGGTGATAACTCGAGAACGGTCGAATGTTAGCGTTTGCCGTATGTTGCATCGTGTTCAGCGCATCGAATTACCCCAACACAGTGAATTTGAAGTAGTTACGGGAAGTGTACGATGGTGTTTTGGCAGAAAACTTGTTTTTTTCAAAAATCGAGCAATTCGGTGATAACTCGAGAACGGTCGAATGTTAGCGTTTGCCGTATGTTGCATCGTGTTCAGCGCATCGAATTACCAATACAGTGAATTTGAAGTAGTTACGGGAAGTGTACGATAGTGTTTTTGGCAGAAACTTGTTTTTTTCGAAAATCGAGCAATTCGCGTGATAACTCGAGAACGGTGGAATGTTAGCGTTCGCCGTATGTTGCATCGTGTTCAGCGCATCGAATTACCCCAATACAGTGAATTTGAAGTAGTTACGGGAAGTGTACGATAGTGTTTTGGCAGAAACTTGTTTTTTTTTCGAAAATCGAGCAATTGGGTGATAACTCGAGAACGGTCGAAGGTTAGCGTTTGCCGTATGTTGCATCGTGTTCAGCGCATCGAATTACCCCAATACAGTGAATTTGAAGTAGTTACGGGAAGTGTACGGGAGGGTTTTGGCAGAAACTTGTTTTTTTTGAAAATCGAGCAATTCGGTGATAACACGAGAACGGTCGAATGTTAGCGTTTGCCGTATGTTGCATCGTGTTCAGCGCATCGAATTACGTCAATACAGTGAATTTGAAGTAGTTACGGGAAGTGTACGATAGTGTTTTGGCAGAAACTTGTTTTTTTCAAAAATCGAGCAATTCGGTGATAACTCGAGAACGGTCGAATGTTAGCGTTTGCCGTATGTTGCATCGTGTTCAGCGCATCGAATTACCCCAATACAGTGAATTTGAAGTGGTTACGGGAAGTGTACGGTAGTGTTTTTGAAGGAAAACCCGTTTTATGCGATATTCGAGCGTTTTCACGCGCTGAAAAGCACGTTTTTCATAGTCCTCACTATTTTGATGATAACTCGAGAACGGTCGAATGTTAGCGTTTGCCGTATGTTGCATCGTGTTCAGCGCATCGAATTACGTCAATACAGTTGAATTTGAAGTAGTTACGGGAAGTGTACGATAGTGTTTTGGCAGAAACTTGTTTTTTTCAAAAATCGAGCAATTCGGTGATAACTCGAGAACGGTCGAATGTTAGCGTTTGCCCGTATGTTGCATCGTGTTCAGCGCATCGAATTACCCCAATACAGTGAATTTGAAGTAGTTACGGGAAGTGTACGATAGTGTTTTGGCAGAAACTTGTTTTTTTCAAAAATCGAGCAATTCGGTGATAACTCGAGAACGGTCGAATGTTAGCGTTTTGCGGTATGTTGCATCGTGTTCAGCGCATCGAATTACCCCAATACAGTGAATTTGAAGTAGTTACGGGAAGTGTACGATAGTGTTTTGGCAGAAACTTGTTTTTTTCGAAAATCGAGCAATTCGGTGATAACTCGAGAACGGTCGAATGTTAGCGTTTGCCGTATGTTGCATCGTGTTCAGCGCATCGAATTACGTCAATACAGTGAATTTGAAGTAGTTACGGGAAGTGTACGATAGTGTTTTGGCAGAAACTTGTTTTTTTCAAAAATCGAGCAATTCGGTGATAACTCGAGAACGGTCCAATGTTAGCGTTTTGCCGTATGTTGCATCGTGTTCAGCGCATCGAATTACCCCAATACAGTGAATTTGAAGTAGTTACGGGAAGTGTACGATACTGTTTTGGCAGAAACTTGTTTTTTTCGAAAATCGAGCAATTCGGTGATAACTCGAGAACGGTCGAATGTTAGCGTTTGCCGTATGTTGCATCGTGTTCAGCGCATCGAATTACCCCAATACAGTGAATTTGAAGTAGTTACGGGAAGTGTACGATAGTGTTTTGGCAGGAAACTTGTTTTTTCGAAAATCGAGCAATTCGGTGATAACTCGAGAACGGTGGAATGTTAGCGTTCGCCGTATGTTGCATCGTGTTCAGCGCATCGAATTACCCCAATACAGTGAATTTGAAGTAGTTACGGGAAGTGTACGATAGTGTTTTGGCAGAAACTTGTTTTTTTCGAAAATCGAGCAATTGGGTGATAACTCGAGAACGGTCGAAGGTTAGCGTTTGCCGTATGTTGCATCGTGGTTCAGCGCATCGAATTACCCCAATACAGTGAATTTGAAGTAGTTACGGGAAGTGTACGGAGTGTTTTGGCAGAAACTTGTTTTTTTTTTGAAAATCGAGCAATTCGGTGATAACACGAGAACGGTCGAATGTTAGCGTTTGCCGTATGTTGCATCGTGTTCAGCGCATCGAATTACGTCAATACAGTGAATTTGAAGTAGTTACGGGAAGTGTACGATAGTGTTTTTGGCAGAAACTTGTTTTTTTCAAAAATCGAGCAATTCGGTGATAACTCGAGAACGGTCGAATGTTAGCGTTTGCGTATGTTGCATCGTGTTCAGCGCATCGAATTACCCCAATACAGTGAATTTGAAGTAGTTACGGGAAGTGTACGATAGTGTTTTTGGCAGAAACTTGTTTTTTTCGAAAATCGAGCAATTCGGTGATAACTCGAGAACGGTCGAATGTTAGCGTTCGCCGTATGTTGCATCGTGTCCAGCGCCTCGAACTACCTCTATAGAGTGAATTTGAAGTGGTTACGGGAAGTGTACGGTAGTGTTTTTGAAGGAAAACCCGTTTATGCGATATTCGAGCGTTTCACGCGCTGAAAAGCACGTTTTTCATAGTCCTCACTGTTTTTGATGATAACTCGAGAACGGTTCGAATGTTAGCGTTTGCCGTATGTTGCATCGTGTTCAGCGCATCGAATTACGTCAATACAGTGAATTTGAAGTAGTTACGGGAAGTGTACCATAGTGTTTTGGCAGAAAACTTGTTTTTTTCAAAAATCGAGCAATTCGGTGATAACTCGAGAACGGTCGAATGTTAGCGTTTGCCGTATGTTGCATCGTGTTCAGCGCATCGAATTACCCCAATACAGTGAATTTGAAGTAGTTACGGGAAGTGTACGATAGTGTTTTGGCAGAAAACTTGTTTTTTTTCGAAAATCGAGCAATTCGGTGATAACTCGAGAACGGTCGAATGTTAGCGTTTTGCCGTATGTTGCATCGTGTTCAGTGCATCGAATTACCCCAATACAGTGAATTTGAAGTGGTTACGGGAAGTGTACGATAGTGTTTTTGAAGAAAACCCGTTTATGCGATATTCGAGCGTTTCACGCGCTGAAAAGCACGTTTTTCATAGTCCTCACTGTTTTGATGATAACTCGAGAACGGTCGAATGTTAGCGTTTGCCGTATGTTGCATCGTGTTCAGCGCATCGAATTACCCCAATACAGTGAATTTGAAGTGGTTACGGGAAGTGTACGGTAGTGTTTTTGAAGGAAAACCCGTTTATGCGATATTCGAGCGTTTCACGCGCTGAAAAGCACGTTTTTCATAGTCCTCACTGTTTTGATGATAACTCGAGAACGGTCGAATGTTAGCGTTTGCCGTATGTTGCATCGTGTTCAGCGCATCGAATTACCCGAATACAGTGAATTTGAAGTAGTTACGGGAAGTGTACGATAGTGTTTTGGCAGAAACTTGTTTTTTTTCAAAAATCGAGCAATTCGGTGATAACTCGAGAACGGTCGAATGTTAGCGTTTGCCGTATGTTGCATCGTGTTCAGTGCATCGAATTACCCCAATACAGTGAATTTGAAGTGGTTACGGGAAGTGTACGGTAGTGTTTTTGAAGGAAAACCCGTTTATGCGATATTCGAGCGTTTCACGCGCTGAAAAGCACGTTTTTCATAGTCCTCACTGTTTGATGATAACTCGAGAACGGTCGAATATTAGCGTTTGCCGTATGTCGCATCGTGTTCAGCGTATCGAATTACCCCAATACAGTGAATTTGAAGTAGTTACGGGAAGTGTACGATAGTGTTTTGGCAGAAACTTGTTTTTTTCGAAAATCGAGCAATTCGGTGATAACTCGAGAACGGTCGAATGTTAGCGTTTGCCGTATGTTGCATCGTGTTCAGCGCATCGAATTACGTCAATACAGTGAATTTGAAGTAGTTACGGGAAGTGTACGATAGTGTTTTGGCAGAAACTTGTTTTTTTCAAAAATCGAGCAATTCGGTGATAACTCGAGAACGGTCGAATGTTAGCGTTTGCCGTATGTTGCATCGTGTTCAGTGCATCGAATTACCCCAATACAGTGAATTTGAAGTGGTTACGGGAAGTGTACGGTAGTGTTTTTGAAGGAAAACCCGTTTATGCGATATTCGAGCGTTTCACGCGCTGAAAAGCACGTTTTTCATAGTCCTCACTGTTTTGATGATAACTCGAGAACGGTCGAATATTAGCGTTTGCCGTATGTTGCATCGTGTTCAGCGCATCGAATTACCCCAATACAGTGAATTTGAAGTAGTTACGGGAAGTGTACGATAGTGTTTTGGCAGAAACTTGTTTTTTTCAAAAATCGAGCAATTCGGTGATAACTCGAGAACGGTCGAATGTTAGCGTTTGCCGTATGTTGCATCGTGTTCAGCGCATCGAATTACGCCAATACAGTGAATTTGAAGTGGTTACGGGAAGTGTACGGTAGTGTTTTTGAAGGAAAACCCGTTTATGCGATATTCGAGCGTTTCACGCGCTGAAAAGCACGTTTTTCATAGTCCTCACTGTTTTGATGATAACTCGAGAACGGTCGAATGTTAGCGTTTGCCGTATGTTGCATCGTGTTCAGCGCATCGAATTACGTCAATACAGTGAATTTGAAGTAGTTACGGGAAGTGTACGATAGTGTATTGGCAGAAACTTGTTTTTTTCAAAAATCGAGCAATTCGGTGATAACTCGAGAACGGTCGAATGTTAGCGTTTGCCGTATGTTGCATCGTGTTCAGCGCATCGAATTACCCCAATACAGTGAATTTGAAGTGGTTACGGGAAGTGTACGGTAGTGTTTTTGAAGGAAAACCCGTTTATGCGATATTCGAGCGTTTCACGCGCTGAAACGCACGTTTTTCATAGTCCTCACTGTTTTGATGATAACTCGAGAACGGTCGAATGTTAGCGTTTGCCGTATGTTGCATCGTGTTCAGCGCATCGAATTACGTCAATACAGTGAATTTGAAGTAGTTACGGGAAGTGTACGATAGTGTTTTGGCAGAAACTTGTTTTTTTCAAAAATCGAGCAATTCGGTGATAACTCGAGAACGGTCGATTGTTAGCGTTTGCCGTATGTTGCATCGTGTTCAGCGCATCGAATTACCCCAATACAGTGAATTTGAAGTAGTTACGGGAAGTGTACGATAGTGTTTTGGCAGAAACTTGTTTTTTCAAAAATCGAGCAATTCGGTGATAACTCGAGAACGGTCGAATGTTAGCGTTTGCCGTATGTTGCATCGTGTTCAGCGCATCGAATTACCCAATACAGTGAATTTGAAGTAGTTACGGGAAGTGTACGATAGTGTTTTGGCAGAAACTTGTTTTTTTCGAAAATCGAGCAATTCGGTGATAACTCGAGAACGGTCGAATGTTAGCGTTTCGCCGTATGTTGCATCGTGTTCAGCGCATCGACTTACCCCAATACAGTGAATTTGAAGTAGTTACGGGAAGTGTACGATAGTGTTTTGGCAGAAACTTGTTTTTTTTCGAAAATCGAGCAATTGGGTGATAACTCGAGAACGGTCGAAGGTTAGCGTTTGCCGTATGTTGCATCGTGTTCAGCGCATCGAATTACCCCAATACAGTGAATTTGAAGTAGTTACGGGAAGTGTACGGGAGTGTTTTGGCAGAAACTTGTTTTTTTTGAAAATCGAGCAATTCGGTGATAACACGAGAACGGTCGAATGTTAGCGTTTGCCGTATGTTGCATCGTGTTCAGCGCATCGAATTACGTCAATACAGTGAATTTGAAGTAGTTACGGGAAGTGTACGATAGTGTTTTGGCAGAAACTTGTTTTTTTCAAAAATCGAGCAATTCGGTGATAACTCGAGAACGGTCGAATGTTAGCGTTTGCCGTATGTTGCATCGTGTTCAGCGCATCGAATTACCCCAATACAGTGAATTTGAAGTAGTTACGGGAAGTGTACGATAGTGTTTTGGCAGAAACTTGTTTTTTTCGAAAATCGAGCAATTCGGTGATAACTCGAGAACGGTCGAATGTTAGCGTTCGCCGTATGTTGCATCGTGTCCAGCGCCTCGAACTACCTCTATAGAGTGAATTTGAAGTGGTTACGGGAAGTGTACGGTAGTTTTTGAAGGAAAACCCGTTTATGCGATATTCGAGCGTTTCACGCGCTGAAAAGCACGTTTTTCATAGTCCTCACTGTTTTGATGATAACTCGAGAACGGTCGAATGTTAGCGTTTGCCGTATGTTGCATCGTGTTCAGCGCATCGAATTACGTCAATACAGTGAATTTGAAGTAGTTACGGGAAGTGTACGATAGTGTTTTGGCAGAAACTTGTTTTTTTCAAAAATCGAGCAATTCGGTGATAACTCGAGAACGGTCGAATGTTAGCGTTTGCCGTATGTTGCATCGTGTTCAGCGCATCGAATTACCCCAATACAGTGAATTTGAAGTAGTTACGGGAAGTGTACGATAGTGTTTTGCAGAAACTTGTTTTTTCGAAAATCGAGCAATTCGGTGATAACTCGAGAACGGTCGAATGTTAGCGTTTGCCGTATGTTGCATCGTGTTCAGTGCATCGAATTACCCCAATACAGTGAATTTGAAGTGGTTACGGGAAGTGTACGATAGTGTTTTTGAAGGAAAACCCGTTTATGCGATATTCGAGCGTTTCACGCGCTGAAAAGCACGTTTTTCATAGTCCTCACTCTTTGATGATAACTCGAGAACGGTCGAATGTTAGCGTTTGCCGTATGTTGCATCGTGTTCAGCGCATCGAATTACCCCAATACAGTGAATTTGAAGTGGTTACGGGAAGTGTACGGTAGTGTTTTTGAAGGAAAACCCGTTTATGCGATATTCGAGCGTTTCACGCGCTGAAAAGCACGTTTTTCATAGTCCTCACTGTTTTGATGATAACTCGAGAACGGTCGAATGTTAGCGTTTGCCGTATGTTGCATCGTGTTCAGCGCATCGAATTACCCGAATACAGTGAATTTGAAGTAGTTACGGGAAGTGTACGATAGTGTTTTGGCAGAAACTTGTTTTTTTCAAAAATCGAGCAATTCGGTGATAACTCGAGAACGGTCGAATGTTAGCGTTTGCCGTATGTTGCATCGTGTTCAGTGCATCGAATTACCCCAATACAGTGAATTTGAAGTGGTTACGGGAAGTGTACGGTAGTGTTTTTGAAGGAAAACCCGTTTATGCGATATTCGAGCGTTTCACGCGCTGAAAAGCACGTTTTTCATAGTCCTCACTGTTTTGATGATAACTCGAGAACGGTCGAATATTAGCGTTTGCCGTATGTCGCATCGTGTTCAGCGCATCGAATTACCCCAATACAGTGAATTTGAAGTAGTTACGGGAAGTGTACGATAGTGTTTTGGCAGAAACTTGTTTTTTTCGAAAATCGAGCAATTCGGTGATAACTCGAGAACGGTCGAATGTTAGCGTTTGCCGTATGTTGCATCGTGTTCAGCGCATCGAATTACGTCAATACAGTGAATTTGAAGTAGTTACGGGAAGTGTACGATAGTGTTTTGGCAGAAACTTGTTTTTTTCAAAATCGAGCAATTCGGTGATAACTCGAGAACGGTCGAATGTTAGCGTTTGCCGTATGTTGCATCGTGTTCAGTGCATCGAATTACCCCAATACAGTGAATTTGAAGTGGTTACGGGAAGTGTACGGTAGTGTTTTTGAAGGAAAACCCGTTTATGCGATATTCGAGCGTTTCACGCGCTGAAAAGCACGTTTTTCATAGTCCTCACTGTTTTGATGATAACTCGAGAACGGTCGAATATTAGCGTTTGCCGTATGTTGCATCGTGTTCAGCGCATCGAATTACCCAATACAGTGAATTTGAAGTAGTTACGGGAAGTGTACGATAGTGTTTTGGCAGAAACTTGTTTTTTCAAAAATCGAGCAATTCGGTGATAACTCGAGAACGGTCGAATGTTAGCGTTTGCCGTATGTTGCATCGTGTTCAGCGCATCGAATTACGCCAATACAGTGAATTTGAAGTGGTTACGGGAAGTGTACGGTAGTGTTTTTGAAGGAAAACCCGTTTATGCGATATTCGAGCGTTTCACGCGCTGAAAAGCACGTTTTTCATAGTCCTCACTGTTTTGATGATAACTCGAGAACGGTCGAATGTTAGCGTTTGCCGTATGTTGCATCGTGTTCAGCGCATCGAATTACGTCAATACAGTGAATTTGAAGTAGTTACGGGAAGTGTACGATAGTGTTTGGCAGAAACTTGTTTTTTTCAAAAATCGAGCAATTCGGTGATAACTCGAGAACGGTCGAATGTTAGCGTTTGCCGTATGTTGCATCGTGTTCAGCGCATCGAATTACCCCAATACAGTGAATTTGAAGTGGTTACGGGAAGTGTACGGTAGTGTTTTGAAGGAAAACCCGTTTATGCGATATTCGAGCGTTTCACGCGCTGAAAAGCACGTTTTTCATAGTCCTCACTGTTTTGATGATAACTCGAGAACGGTCGAATGTTAGCGTTTGCCGTATGTTGCATCGTGTTCAGCGCATCGAATTACGTCAATACAGTGAATTTGAAGTAGTTACGGGAAGTGTACGATAGTGTTTTGGCAGAAACTTGTTTTTTCAAAAATCGAGCAATTCGGTGATAACTCGAGAACGGTCGATTGTTAGCGTTTGCCGTATGTTGCATCGTGTTCAGCGCATCGAATTACCCCAATACAGTGAATTTGAAGTAGTTACGGGAAGTGTACGATAGTGTTTTGGCAGAAACTTGTTTTTTTCAAAAATCGAGCAATTCGGTGATAACTCGAGAACGGTCGAATGTTAGCGTTTGCCGTATGTTGCATCGTGTTCAGCGCATCGAATTACCCCAATACAGTGAATTTGAAGTAGTTACGGGAAGTGTACGATAGTGTTTTGGCAGAAACTTGTTTTTTTCGAAAATCGAGCAATTCGGTGATAACTCGAGAACGGTCGAATGTTAGCGTTCGCCGTATGTTGCATCGTGTTCAGCGCATCGAATTACCCCAATACAGTGAATTTGAAGTAGTTACGGGAAGTGTACGATAGTGTTTTGGCAGAAACTTGTTTTTTTGAATATCGAGCAATTCGGTGATAACTCGAGAACGGTGGAATGTTAGCGTTTGCCGTATGTTGCATCGTGTTCAGCGCATCGAATTACGTCAATACAGTGAATTTGAAGTAGTTACGGGAAGTGTACGATAGTGTTTTGGCAGAAACTTGTTTTTTTCAAAAATCGAGCAATTCGGTGATAACTCGAGAACGGTCGAATGTTAGCTTTGCCGTATGTTGCATCGTGTTCAGCGCATCGAATTACCCCAATACAGTGAATTTGAAGTGGTTACGGGAAGTGTACGGTAGTGTTTTGAAGGAAAACCCGTTTATGCGATATTCGAGCGTTTCACGCGCTGAAAAGCACGTTTTTCATAGTCCTCACTATTTTGATGATAACTCGAGAACGGTCGAATGTTAGCGTTTGCCGTATGTTGCATCGTGTTCAGCGCATCGAATTACGTCAATACAGTGAATTTGAAGTAGTTACGGGATGTGTACGATAGTGTTTTGGCAGAAACTTGTTTTTTTCAAAAATCGAGCAATTCGGTGATAACTCGAGAACGGTCGAATGTTA
Organism: Asobara japonica; assembly: GCA_026005395.1. Taxonomy (NCBI): domain Eukaryota; kingdom Metazoa; phylum Arthropoda; class Insecta; order Hymenoptera; family Braconidae; genus Asobara; species Asobara japonica. The sequence continues at coordinate 21,527 of BQMI01000114.1, forward strand.
GCGTTTGCCGTATGTTGCATCGTGTTCAGCGCATCGAATTACCCCAATACAGTGAATTTGAAGTAGTTACGGGAAGTGTACGATAGTGTTTTGGCAGAAACTTGTTTTTTTCGAAAATCGAGCAATTCGGTGATAACTCGAGAACGGTCGAATGTTAGCGTTCGCCGTATGTTGCATCGTGTCCAGCGCTCGAACTACCTCTATAGAGTGAATTTGAAGTGGTTACGGGAAGTGTACGGTAGTGTTTTGAAGGAAAACCCGTTTATGCGATATTCGAGCGTTTCACGCGCTGAAAAGCACGTTTTTCATAGTCCTCACTGTTTTGATGATAACTCGAGAACGGTCGAATGTTAGCGTTTGCCGTATGTTGCATCGTGTTCAGCGCATCGAATTACCCCAATACAGTGAATTTGAAGTAGTTACGGGAAGTGTACGATAGTGTTTTGGCAGAAAACTTGTTTTTTTCGAAATCGAGCAATTCGGTGATAACTCGAGAACGGTCGAATGTTAGCGTTTTGCCGTATGTTGCATCGTGTTCAGTGCATCGAATTACCCCCAATACAGTGAATTTGAAGTGGTTACGGGAAGTGTACGGTAGTGTTTTTGAAGGAAACCCGTTTTATGCGATATTCGAGCGTTTCACGCGCTGAAAAGCACGTTTTTCATAGTCCTCACTGTTTTGATGATAACTCTGAGAACGGTCGAATATTAGCGTTTGCCGTATGTTGCATCGTGTTCAGCGCATCGAATTACCCCAATACAGTGAATTTGAAGTAGTTACGGGAAGTGTACGATAGTGTTTTGGCAGAAACTTGTTTTTTTCGAAAATCGAGCAGTTCGGTGATAACTCGAGAACGGTCGAATGTTAGCGTTTGCCGTATGTTGCATCGTGTTCAGTGCATCGAATTACCCCAATACAGTGAATTTGAAGTAGTTACGGAAAGTGTACGATAGTGTTTTGGCAGAAACTTGTTTTTTCGAAAATCGAGCAATTCGGTGATAACTCGAGAACGGTCGAATGTTAGCGTTCCCGTATGTTGCATCGTGTCCAGCGCCTCGAACTACCTCTATAGAGTGAATTTGAAGTGGTTACGGGAAGTGTACGGGTGTGTTTTGAAGAAAACCCGTTTATGCGATATTCGAGCGTTTCACGCGCTGAAAAGCACGTTTTTCATAGTCCTCACTGTTTTGATGATAACTCGAGAACGGTCGAATGTTAGCGTTTGCCGTATGTTGCATCGTGTTCAGCGCATCGAATTACGTCAATACAGTGAATTTGAAGTAGTTACGGGAAGTGTACGATAGTGTTTTGGCAGAAACTTGTTTTTTTCAAAAATCGAGCAATTCGGTGATAACTCGAGAACGGTCGAATGTTAGCGTTTGCCGTATGTTGCATCGTGTTCAGCGCATCGAATTACCCCAATACAGTGAATTTGAAGTAGTTACGGGAAGTGTACGATAGTGTTTTGGCAGAAACTTGTTTTTTTCGAAAATCGAGCAATTCGGTGATAACTCGAGAACGGTCGAATGTTAGCGTTTGCCGTATGATGCATCGTGTTCAGTGCATCGAATTACCCCAATACAGTGAATTTGAAGTGGTTACGGGAAGTGTACGGTAGTGTTTTGAAGGAAAACCCGTTTATGCGATATTCGAGCGTTTCACGCGCTGAAAAGCACGTTTTTCATAGTCCTCACTCTTTTGATGATAACTCGAGAACGGTCGAATGTTAGCGTTTGCCGTATGTTGCATCGTGTTCAGCGCATCGAATTATCCCAATACAGTGAATTTGAAGTGGTTACGGGAAGTGTACGGTAGTGTTTTTGAAGGAAAACCCGTTTATGCGATATTCGAGCGTTTCACGCGCTGAAAAGCACGTTTTTCATAGTCCTCACTTTTGATGATAACTCGAGAACGGTCGAATGTTAGCGTTTGCCGTATGTTGCATCGTGTTCAGCGCATCGAATTACGTCAATACAGTGAATTTGAAGTAGTTACGGGAAGTGTACGATAGTGTTTTGGCAGAAACTTGTTTTTTTCAAAATCGAGCAATTCGGTGATAACTCGAGAACGGTCGAATGTTAGCGTTTGCCGTATGTTGCATCGTGTTCAGCGCATCGAATTACCCCAATACAGTGAATTTGAAGTGGTTACGGGAAGTGTACGGTAGTGTTTTTGAAGGAAAACCCGTTTATGCGATATTCGAGCGTTTCACGCGCTGAAAAGCACGTTTTTCATAGTCCTCACTGTTTTGATGATAACTCGAGAACGGTCGAATGTTAGCGTTTGCCGTATGTTGCATCGTGTTCAGCGCATCGAATTACGTCAATACAGTGAATTTGAAGTAGTTACGGGAAGTGTACGATAGTGTTTTGGCAGAAACTTGTTTTTTTCAAAAATCGAGCAATTCGGTGATAACTCGAGAACGGTCGATTGTTAGCGTTTGCCGTATGTTGCATCGTGTTCAGCGCATCGAATTACCCAATACAGTGAATTTGAAGTAGTTACGGGAAGTGTACGATAGTGTTTTGGCAGAAACTTGTTTTTTTCAAAAATCGAGCAATTCGGTGATAACTCGAGAACGGTCGAATGTTAGCGTTTGCCGTATGTTGCATCGTGTTCAGCGCATCGAATTACCCCAATACAGTGAATTTGAAGTAGTTACGGGAAGTGTACGATAGTGTTTTGGCAGAAACTTGTTTTTTTCGAAAATCGAGCAATTCGGTGATAACTCGAGAACGGTCGAATGTTAGCGTTCGCCGTATGTTGCATCGTGTTCAGCGCATCGAATTACCCCAATACAGTGAATTTGAAGTAGTTACGGGAAGTGTACGATAGTGTTTTGGCAGAAACTTGTTTTTTTTGAATATCGAGCAATTCGGTGATAACTCGAGAACGGGAATGTTAGCGTTTGCCGTATGTTGCATCGTGTTCAGCGCATCGAATTACGTCAATACAGTGAATTTGAAGTAGTTACGGAAGTGTACGATAGTGTTTTGGCAGAAACTTGTTTTTTTCAAAAATCGAGCAATTCGGTGATAACTCGAGAACGGTCGAATGTTAGCTTTGCCGTATGTTGCATCGTGTTCAGCGCATCGAATTACCCCAATACAGTGAATTTGAAGTGGTTACGGGAAGTGTACGGTAGTGTTTTGAAGGAAAACCCGTTTATGCGATATTCGAGCGTTCACGCGCTGAAAAGCACGTTTTTCATAGTCCTCACTATTTTGATGATAACTCGAGAACGGTCGAATGTTAGCGTTTGCCGTATGTTGCATCGTGTTCAGCGCATCGAATTACGTCAATACAGTGAATTTGAAGTAGTTACGGGATGTGTACGATAGTGTTTTGGCAGAAACTTGTTTTTTTCAAAAATCGAGCAATTCGGTGATAACTCGAGAACGGTCGAATGTTAGCGTTTGCCGTATGTTGCATCGTGTTCAGCGCATCGAATTACCCCAATACAGTGAATTTGAAGTAGTTACGGGAAGTGTACGATAGTGTTTTGGCAGAAACTTGTTTTTTTCGAAAATCGAGCAATTCGGTGATAACTCGAGAACGGTCGAATGTTAGCGTTCGCCGTATGTTGCATCGTGTCCAGCGCCTCGAACTACCTCTATAGAGTGAATTTGAAGTGGTTACGGGAAGTGTACGGTAGTGTTTTTGAAGGAAAACCCGTTTATGCGATATTCGAGCGTTTCACGCGCTGAAAAGCACGTTTTTCATAGTCCTCACTGTTTTGATGATAACTCGAGAACGGTCGAATGTTAGCGTTTGCCGTATGTTGCATCGTGTTCAGCGCATCGAATTACCCCAATACAGTGAATTTGAAGTAGTTACGGGAAGTGTACGATAGTGTTTTGGCAGAAACTTGTTTTTTTCGAAAATCGAGCAATTCGGTGATAACTCGAGAACGGTCGAATGTTAGCGTTTGCCGTATGTTGCATCGTGTTCAGTGCATCGAATTACCCCAATACAGTGAATTTGAAGTGGTTACGGGAAGTGTACGGTAGTGTTTTTGAAGGAAAACCCGTTTATGCGATATTCGAGCGTTTCACGCGCTGAAAAGCACGTTTTTCATAGTCCTCACTGTTTTGATGATAACTCGAGAACGGTCGAATATTAGCGTTTGCCGTATGTTGCATCGTGTTCAGCGCATCGAATTACCCCAATACAGTGAATTTGAAGTAGTTACGGGAAGTGTACGATAGTGTTTTGGCAGAAACTTGTTTTTTTCGAAAATCGAGCAGTTCGGTGATAACTCGAGAACGGTCGAATGTTAGCGTTTGCCGTATGTTGCATCGTGTTCAGTGCATCGAATTACCCCAATACAGTGAATTTGAAGTAGTTACGGAAAGTGTACGATAGTGTTTTGGCAGAAACTTGTTTTTTCGAAAATCGAGCAATTCGGTGATAACTCGAGAACGGTCGAATGTTAGCGTTCCCCGTATGTTGCATCGTGTCCAGCGCCTCGAACTACCTCTATAGAGTGAATTTGAAGTGGTTACGGGAAGTGTACGGTTGTGTTTTTGAAGGAAAACCCGTTTATGCGATATTCGAGCGTTTCACGCGCTGAAAAGCACGTTTTTCATAGTCCTCACTGTTTTGATGATAACTCGAGAACGGTCGAATGTTAGCGTTTGCCGTATGTTGCATCGTGTTCAGCGCATCGAATTACGTCAATACAGTGAATTTGAAGTAGTTACGGGAAGTGTACGATAGTGTTTTGGCAGAAACTTGTTTTTTTCAAAAATCGAGCAATTCGGTGATAACTCGAGAACGGTCGAATGTTAGCGTTTGCCGTATGTTGCATCGTGTTCAGCGCATCGAATTACCCCAATACAGTGAATTTGAAGTAGTTACGGGAAGTGTACGATAGTGTTTTGGCAGAAACTTGTTTTTTTCGAAAATCGAGCAATTCGGTGATAACTCGAGAACGGTCGAATGTTAGCGTTTGCCGTATGATGCATCGTGTTCAGTGCATCGAATTACCCCAATACAGTGAATTTGAAGTGGTTACGGGAAGTGTACGGTAGTGTTTTTGAAGGAAAACCCGTTTATGCGATATTCGAGCGTTTCACGCGCTGAAAAGCACGTTTTTCATAGTCCTCACTCTTTTGATGATAACTCGAGAACGGTCGAATGTTAGCGTTTGCCGTATGTTGCATCGTGTTCAGCGCATCGAATTATCCCAATACAGTGAATTTGAAGTGGTTACGGGAAGTGTACGGTAGTGTTTTTGAAGGAAAACCCGTTTATGCGATATTCGAGCGTTTCACGCGCTGAAAAGCACGTTTTTCATAGTCCTCACTGTTTTGATGATAACTCGAGAACGGTCGAATGTTAGCGTTTGCCGTATGTTGCATCGTGTTCAGCGCATCGAATTACGTCAATACAGTGAATTTGAAGTAGTTACGGGAAGTGTACGATAGTGTTTTGGCAGAAACTTGTTTTTTTCAAAAATCGAGCAATTCGGTGATAACTCGAGAACGGTCGAATGTTAGCGTTTGCCGTATGTTGCATCGTGTTCAGCGCATCGAATTACCCCAATACAGTGAATTTGAAGTAGTTACGGGAAGTGTACGATAGTGTTTTGGCAGAAACTTGTTTTTTTCAAAAATCGAGCAATTCGGTGATAACTCGAGAACGGTCGAATGTTAGCGTTTGCCGTATGTTGCATCGTGTTCAGCGCATCGAATTACCCCAATACAGTGAATTTGAAGTAGTTACGGGAAGTGTACGATAGTGTTTTGGCAGAAACTTGTTTTTTCGAAAATCGAGCAATTCGGTGATAACTCGAGAACGGTGGAATGTTAGCGTTCGCCGTATGTTGCATCGTGTTCAGCGCATCGAATTACCCCAATACAGTGAATTTGAAGTAGTTACGGGAAGTGTACGATAGTGTTTTGGCAGAAACTTGTTTTTTTCGAAAATCGAGCAATTGGGTGATAACTCGAGAACGGTCGAAGGTTAGCGTTTGCCGTATGTTGCATCGTGTTCAGCGCATCGAATTACCCCAATACAGTGAATTTGAAGTAGTTACGGGAAGTGTACGGGAGTGTTTTGGCAGAAACTTGTTTTTTTTGAAAATCGAGCAATTCGGTGATAACACGAGAACGGTCGAATGTTAGCGTTTGCCGTATGTTGCATCGTGTTCAGCGCATCGAATTACGTCAATACAGTGAATTTGAAGTAGTTACGGGAAGTGTACGATAGTGTTTTGGCAGAAACTTGTTTTTTTCAAAAATCGAGCAATTCGGTGATAACTCGAGAACGGTCCAATGTTAGCGTTTGCCGTATGTTGCATCGTGTTCAGCGCATCGAATTACCCCAATACAGTGAATTTGAAGTAGTTACGGGAAGTGTACGATACTGTTTTGGCAGAAACTGTTTTTTTTCGAAAATCGAGCAATTCGGTGATAACTCGAGAACGGTCGAATGTTAGCGTTCGCCGTATGTTGCATCGTGTCCAGCGCCTCGAACTACCTCTATAGAGTGAATTTGAAGTGGTTACGGGAAGTGTACGGTAGTGTTTTGAAGGAAAACTTGATATTCGAGCGTTTCACGCGCTGAAAAGCACGTTTTCAAGTTCACTGTTTTGATGATAACTCGAGAACGGTCGAATGTTAGCGTTTGCCGTATGTTGCATCGTGTTCAGCGCATCGAATTACCCCAATACAGTGAATTTGAAGTAGTTACGGGAAGTGTACGATAGTGTTTTGGCAGAAACTTGTTTTTTTCGAAAATCGAGCAATTCGGTGATAACTCGAGAACGGTCGAATGTTAGCGTTTGCCGTATGTTGCATCGTGTTCAGTGCATCGAATTACCCCAATACAGTGAATTTGAAGTTACGGGAAGTGTACGGTAGTGTTTTGGCAGAAACTTGTTTTTTTCAAAAATCGAGCAATTCGGTGATAACTCGAGAACGGTCGAATGTTAGCGTTTGCCGTATGTTGCATCGTGTTCAGCGCATCGAATTACCCCAATACAGTGAATTTGAAGTAGTTACGGGAAGTATACGATAGTGTTTTGGCAGAAAGTTGTTTTTTTCGAAAATCGAGCAATTCGGTGATAACTCGAGAACGGTCGAATGTTAGCGTTTGCCGTATGTTGCTTCGTGTTCAGTGCATCGAATTACCCCAATACAGTGAATTTGAAGTGGTTACGGGAAGTGTACGATAGTGTTTTTGCAGGAAAACTTGTGTTTTTGCGATATTCGAGCGTTTCACGCGCTGAAAAGCACGTTTTTCATAGTCCTCACTGTTTTGATGATAACTCGAGAACGGTCGAATGTTAGCGTTTGCCGTATGTTGCATCGTGTTCAGCGCATCGAATTACCCCAATACAGTGAATTTGAAGTAGTTACGGGAAGTGTACGATAGTGTTTTGGCAGAAACTTGTTTTTTTCGAAAATCGAGCAATTCGGTGATAACTCGAGAACGGTCGAATGTTAGCGTTTGCCGTATGTTGCATCGTGTTCAGTGCATCGAATTACCCCAATACAGTGAATTTGAAGTGGTTACGGGAAGTGTACGGTAGTGTTTTGGCAGAAACTTGTTTTTTTCAAAAATCGAGCAATTCGGTGATAACTCGAGAACGGTCGAATGTTAGCGTTTGCCGTATGTTGCATCGTGTTCAGCGCATCGAATTACCCCAATACAGTGAATTTGAAGTAGTTACGGGAAGTGTACGATAGTGTTTTGGCAGAAACTTGTTTTTTTCGAAAATCGAGCAATTCGGTGATAACTCGAGAACGGTCGAATGTTAGCGTTTGCCGTATGTTGCATCGTGTTCAGTGCATCGAATTACCCCAATACAGTGAATTTGAAGTGGTTACGGGAAGTGTACGGTAGTGTTTTGGCAGAAACTTGTTTTTTCAAAAATCGAGCAATTCGGTGATAACTCGAGAACGGTCGAATGTTAGCGTTTGCCGTATGTTGCATCGTGTTCAGCGCATCGAATTACCCCAATACAGTGAATTTGAAGTAGTTACGGGAAGTACGATAGTGTTTTGGCAGAAACTTGTTTTTTTCGAAAATCGAGCAATTCGGTGATAACTCGAGAACGGTCGAATGTTAGCGTTTGCCGTATGTTGCTTCGTGTTCAGTGCATCGAATTACCCCAATACAGTGAATTTGAAGTGGTTACGGGAAGTGTACGATAGTGTTTTTGAAGGAAAACCCGTTTATGCGATATTCGAGCGTTTCACGCGCTGAAAAGCACGTTTTTCATAGTCCTCACTGTTTTGATGATAACTCGAGAACGGTCGAATGTTAGCGTTTGCCGTATGTTGCATCGTGTTCAGCGCATCGAATTACCCCAATACAGTGAATTTGAAGTGGTTACGGGAAGTGTACGTAGTGTTTTTGAAGGAAAACCCGTTTATGCGATATTCGAGCGTTTCACGCGCTGAAAAGCACGTTTTTCATAGTCCTCACTGTTTGATGATAACTCGAGAACGGTCGAATGTTAGCGTTTGCCGTATGTTGCATCGTGTTCAGCGCATCGAATTACCCGAATACAGTGAATTTGAAGTAGTTACGGGAAGTGTACGATAGTGTTTTGGCAGAAACTTGTTTTTTTCAAAAATCGAGAAATTCGGTGATAACTCGAGAACGGTCGAATGTTAGCGTTTGCCGTATGTTGCATCGTGTTCAGTGCATCGAATTACCCCAATACAGTGAATTTGAAGTGGTTACGGGAAGTGTACGGTAGTGTTTTGAAGGAAAACCCGTTTATGCGATATTCGAGCGTTTCACGCGCTGAAAAGCACGTTTTTCATAGTCCTCACTGTTTTGATGATAACTCGAGAACGGTCGAATATTAGCGTTTGCCGTATGTCGCATCGTGTTCAGCGCATCGAATTACCCCAATACAGTGAATTTGAAGTAGTTACGGGAAGTGTACGATAGTGTTTGGCAGAAACTTGTTTTTTTCGAAAATCGAGCAATTCGGTGATAACTCGAGAACGGTCGAATGTCAGCGTTTGCCGTATGTCGCATCGTGTTCAGCGCATCGAATTACCCCAATACAGTGAATTTGAAGTAGTTACGGGAAGTGTACGATAGTGTTTTGGCAGAAACTTGTTTTTTTCGAAAATCGAGCAATTCGGTGATAACTCGAGAACGGTCGAATGTTAGCGTTTGCCGTATGATGCATCGTGTTCAGTGCATCGAATTACCCCAATACAGTGAATTTGAAGTGGTTACGGGAAGTGTACGGTAGTGTTTTTGAAGGAAAACCCGTTTATGCGATATTCGAGCGTTTCACGCGCTGAAAAGCACGTTTTTCATAGTCCTCACTCTTTTGATGATAACTCGAGAACGGTCGAATGTTAGCGTTTGCCGTATGTTGCATCGTGTTCAGCGCATCGAATTATCCCAATACAGTGAATTTGAAGTGGTTACGGGAAGTGTACGGTAGTGTTTTGAAGGAAAACCCGTTTATGCGATATTCGAGCGTTTCACGCGCTGAAAAGCACGTTTTTCATAGTCCTCACTGTTTGATGATAACTCGAGAACGGTCGAATGTTAGCGTTTGCCGTATGTTGCATCGTGTTCAGCGCATCGAATTACGTCAATACAGTGAATTTGAAGTAGTTACGGGAAGTGTACGATAGTGTTTGGCAGAAACTTGTTTTTTTCAAAAATCGAGCAATTCGGTGATAACTCGAGAACGGTCGAATGTTAGCGTTTGCCGTATGTTGCATCGTGTTCAGCGCATCGAATTACCCAATACAGTGAATTTGAAGTAGTTACGGGAAGTGTACGATAGTGTTTTGGCAGAAACTTGTTTTTTTCAAAAATCGAGCAATTCGGTGATAACTCGAGAACGGTCGAATGTTAGCGTTTGCCGTATGTTGCATCGTGTTCAGCGCATCGAATTACCCCAATACAGTGAATTTGAAGTAGTTACGGGAAGTGTACGATAGTGTTTTGGCAGAAACTTGTTTTTTTCGAAAATCGAGCAATTCGGTGATAACTCGAGAACGGTGGAATGTTAGCGTTCGCCGTATGTTGCATCGTGTTCAGCGCATCGAATTACCCCAATACAGTGAATTTGAAGTAGTTACGGGAAGTGTACGATAGTGTTTTGGCAGAAACTTGTTTTTTTTCGAAAATCGAGCAATTGGGTGATAACTCGAGAACGGTCGAAGGTTAGCGTTTGCCGTATGTTGCATCGTGTTCAGCGCATCGAATTACCCCAATACAGTGAATTTGAAGTAGTTACGGGAAGTGTACGGGAGTGTTTTGGCAGAAACTTGTTTTTTTTGAAAATCGAGCAATTCGGTGATAACACGAGAACGGTCGAATGTTAGCGTTTGCCGTATGTTGCATCGTGTTCAGCGCATCGAATTACGTCAATACAGTGAATTTGAAGTAGTTACGGGAAGTGTACGATAGTGTTTTGGCAGAAACTTGTTTTTTTCAAAAATCGAGCAATTCGGTGATAACTCGAGAACGGTCCAATGTTAGCGTTTGCCGTATGTTGCATCGTGTTCAGCGCATCGAATTACCCCAATACAGTGAATTTGAAGTAGTTACGGGAAGTGTACGATACTGTTTTGGCAGAAACTTGTTTTTTTCGAAAATCGAGCAATTCGGTGATAACTCGAGAACGGTCGAATGTTAGCGTTCGCCGTATGTTGCATCGTGTCCAGCGCCTCGAACTACCTCTATAGAGTGA
>BQMI01000115.1:0-64054 GCA_026005395.1 Asobara japonica
GGAAGGAAAACCGTTTATGCGTTTCGTGCGTTTACGGGCAGAAAAGCACGTTTTTCACAGTTCTCACTCTTTTGATGATCACTCGAGAACGGTCGAATGTTAGCGTTTGCCGCATGTTGCATCGTGTTCAGCACATCGTATTACCCCTATACAGTGAATTTGAAGCGTTTAAGGGAAGTGTACGGTAGTGTTTTGGCAGAAAATTGCTTTTTTTCGAAAATCGAGGAAATTCGGTGATAACTCGAGAACCGTTCAATGTTAGCGTTTGCCGTATGTTGCATCGTGTTCAGCACATCGAATTACCCCTATACAGTGAATTTGAAGCGTTTAAGGGAAGTGTACGGTAGTGTTTTGGCAGAAAATTGCTTTTTTTCGAAAATCGAGCAATTCGCTGATAACTGGAGAACGGTCGAATGTTAGCGTTTGCCGTATGTTGCATCGTGTTCAGCGCATCGAATTACCCCTATACAGTGAATTTGGAGTGGTTACGGGAAGTGTACGGTAGTGTTTTGGAAGGAAAACCCGTTTATGCGATATTCGTGCGTTTCACGGGCAGAAAAGCACGTTTTTCACAACCCTCACTGTTTTGATGATAACTCGAGAACGGTCGAATGTTAGCGTTTGCCGTATGTTGCATCGTGTTCAGCACATCGAATTACCCCTATACAGTGAATTTGAAGCGTTTAAGGGAAGTGTACGGTAGTGTTTTGGCAGAAAATTGCTTTTTTCGAAAATCGAGCAATTCGCTGATAACTCGAGAACGGTCGAATGTTAGCGTTTGCCGGATGTTGCATCGTGTTCAGCACATCGAATTACCCCTATACAGTGAATTTGAAGCGTTTAAGGGAAGTGTACGGTTGTGTTTTGGCAGAAAATTGCTTTTTTCGAAAATCGAGCAATTCGCTGATAACTCGAGAACGGTCGAATTTTAGCGTTTGCCGGATGTTGCATCGTGTTCAGCACATCGAATTACCCCTATACAGTGAATTTGAAGCGTTTAAGGGAAGTGTACGGTAGTGTTTTGGCAGAAAATTGCTTTTTTCGAAAATCGAGCAATTCGCTGATAACTGGAGAACGGTCGAATGTTAGCGTTCGCCGTATGTTGCATCGTGTTCAGCACATCGAATTACCCCTATACAGTGAATTTGAAGCGTTTAAGGGAAGTGTACGGTTGTGTTTTGGCAGAAAATTGCTTTTTTCGAAAATCGAGGAAATTCGGTGATAACTCGAGAACCGTTGAATGTTAGCGTTTGCCGTATGTTGCATCGTGTTCAGCGCATCGAATTACCCCTATACAGTGAATTTGGAGTGGTTACGGGAAGTGTACGGTAGTGTTGTGGAAGGAAAACCCGTTTATGCGATATTCGTGCGTTTCACGGGCAGAAAAGCACGTTTTTCACAGTCCTCACTCTTTTGATGATAACTCGAGAACGGTCGAATGTTAGCGTTTGCCGCATGTTGCATCGTGTTCAGCACATCGAATTACCCCTATACAGTGAATTTGAAGCGTTTAACGGAAGTGTACGGTAGTGTTTTGGCAGAAAATTGCTTTTTTCGAAAATCGAGCAATTCCCTGATAACTCGAGAACGGTCGAATGTTAGCGTTTGCCGGATGTTGCATCGTGTTCAGCACATCGAATTACCCCTATACAGTGAATTTGAAGCGTTTAAGGGAAGTGTACGGTAGTGTTTTGGCAGAAAATTGCTTTTTTCGAAAATCGAGTAATTCGCTGATAACTCGAGAACGGTCGAATGTTAGCGTTTGCCGGATGTTGCATCGTGTTCAGCACATCGAATTACCCCTATGCAGTGAATTTGAAGCGTTTAAGGGAAGTGTACGGTAGTGTTTTGGCAGAAAATTGCTTTTTTTGAAAATCGAGTAATTCGCTGATAACTCGAGAACGGTCGAATGTTAGCGTTTGCCGGATGTTGCATCGTGTTCAGCACATCGAATTACCCCTATACAGTGAATTTGAAGCGTTTAAGGGAAGTGTACGGTAGTGTTTTGGCAGAAAATTGCTTTTTTCGAAAATCGAGGGATTCAGTGATAACTGGAGAACGGTCGAATGTTAGCGTTTGCCGTATGTTGCATCGTGTTCAGCACATCGAATTACCCCTATATAGTGAATTTGAAGCGTTTAAGGGAAGTGTACGGTAGTGTTTTGGAAGGAAAACCCGTTTATGCGATATTCGTGCGTTTCACGGGCAGAAAAGCACGTTTTTCACAGTTCTCACTCTTTTGATGATAACTCGAGAACGGTCGAATGTTAGCGTTTGCCGCATGTTGCATCGTGTTCAGCACATCGAATTACCCCTATACAGTGAATTTGAAGCGTTTAAGGGAAGTTTACGGTAGTGTTTTGGCAGAAAATTGCTTTTTTCGAAAATCGAGCAATTCGCTGATAACTGGAGAACGGTCGAATGTTAGCGTTCGCCGGATGTTGCATCGTGTTCAGCACATCGAACCACCCCTATACAGTGAATTTGAAGCGTTTAAGAGAAGTGTACGGTAGTGTTTTGGCAGAAAATTGCTTTTTCCGAAAATTGAGGAAATTCGGTGATAACTGGAGAACGGTCGAATGTTAGCGTTTGCCGTATGTTGCATCGTGTTCAGCACATCGAATTACCCCTATACAGTGAATTTGAAGCGTTTAAGGGAAGTGTACGGTAGTGTTTTGGCAGAAAATTGCTTGTTTCGAAAATCGAGGAAATTCGGTGATAACTCGAGAACCGTTGAATGTTAGCGTTTGCCGTATGTTGCATCGTGTTCAGCACATCGAATTACCCCTATATAGTGAATTTGAAGCGTTTAAGGGAAGTGTACGGTAGTGTTTTGGAAGGAAAACCCGTTTATGCGATATTCGTGCGTTTCACGGGCAGAAAAGCACGTTTTTCACAGTTCTCACTCTTTTGATGATCACTCGAGAACGGTCGAATGTTAGCGTTTGCCGCATGTTGCATCGTGTTCAGCACATCGAATTACCCCTATACAGTGAATTTGAAGCGTTTAAGGGAAGTGCACGGTAGTGTTTTGGCAGAAAATTGCTTTTCTCACAGTCCTCACTGTTTTGATGATAACTCGAGAACGGTCGAATGTTAGCGTTTGCCGTATGTTGCATCGTGTTCAGCACATCGAATTACCCCTATATAGTGAATTTGAAGCGTTTAAGGGAAGTGTACGGTAGAGTTTTGGAAGGAAAACCCGTTTATGCGATATTCGTGCGTTTCACGGGCAGAAAAGCACGTTTTTCACAGTCCTCACTCTTTTGATGATAACTCGAGAACGGTCGAATGTTAGCGTTTGCCGCATGTTGCATCGTGTTCAGCACATCGAATTATCCCTATACAGTGAATTTGAAGCGTTTATGGGAAGTGTACGGTAGTGTTTTGGCAGAAAATTGCTTTTTCCGAAAATTGAGGAAATTCGGTGATAACTGGGGAACGGTCGAATGTTAGCGTTTGCCGTATGTTGCATCGTGTTCAGCACATCGAATTACCCCTATATAGTGAATTTGAAGCGTTTAAGGGAAGTGTACGGTAGAGTTTTGGAAGGAAAACCCGTTTATGCGATATTCGTGCGTTTCACGGGCAGAAAAGCACGTTTTTCACAGTTCTCACTCTTTTGATGATAACTTGAGAACGGTGGAATGTTAGCGTTTGCCGGATGTTGCATCGTGTTCAGCACCTTGAATCACACCTATACAGTGAATTTGAAGCGGTTAAGGGAAGTGTACGGTAGTGTTTTGGCAGAAAATTGCTTTTTTCGAAAATCGAGGAAATTCGGTGATAACTCGAGAACCGTTCAATGTTAGCGTTTGCCGTATGTTGCATCGTGTTCAGCACATCGAATTACCCCTATACAGTGAATTTGAAGCGTTTAAGGGAAGTGTACGGTAGTGTTTTGGCAGAAAATTGCTTTTTTCGAAAATCGAGCAATTCGCTGATAACTGGAGAACGGTCGAATGTTAGCGTTTGCCGTATGTTGCATCGTGTTCAGCGCATCGAATTACCCCTATACAGTGAATTTGTAGTGGTTACGGGAAGTGTACGGTAGTGTTTTGGAAGGAAAACCCGTTTATGCGATATTCGTGCGTTTCACGGGCAGAAAAGCACGTTTTTCACAACCCTCACTGTTTTGATGATAACTCGAGAACGGTCGAATGTTAGCGTTTGCCGTATGTTGCATCGTGTTCAGCACATCGAATTACCCCTATACAGTGAATTTGAAGCGTTTAAGGGAAGTGTACGGTAGTGTTTTGGCAGAAAATTGCTTTTTTCGAAAATCGAGCAATTCGCTGATAACTCGAGAACGGTCGAATGTTAGCGTTTGCCGGATGTTGCATCGTGTTCAGCACATCGAATTACCCCTATACAGTGAATTTGAAGCGTTTAAGGGAAGTGTACGGTTGTGTTTTGGCAGAAAATTGCTTTTTTCGAAAATCGAGCAATTCGCTGATAACTCGAGAACGGTCGAATTTTAGCGTTTGCCGGATGTTGCATCGTGTTCAGCACATCGAATTACCCCTATACAGTGAATTTGAAGCGTTTAAGGGAAGTGTACGGTAGTGTTTTGGCAGAAAATTGCTTTTTTCGAAAATCGAGCAATTCGCTGATAACTGGAGAACGGTCGAATGTTAGCGTTCGCCGTATGTTGCATCGTGTTCAGCACATCGAATTACCCCTATACAGTGAATTTGAAGCGTTTAAGGGAAGTGTACGGTTGTGTTTTGGCAGAAAATTGCTTTTTTCGAAAATCGAGGAAATTCGGTGATAACTCGAGAACCGTTGAATGTTAGCGTTTGCCGTATGTTGCATCGTGTTCAGCGCATCGAATTACCCCTATACAGTGAATTTGGAGTGGTTACGGGAAGTGTACGGTAGTGTTTTGGAAGGAAAACCCGTTTATGCGATATTCGTGCGATTCACGGGCAGAAAAGCACGTTTTTCACAGTCCTCACTCTTTTGATGATAACTCGAGAACGGTCGAATGTTAGCGTTTGCCGCATGTTGCATCGTGTTCAGCACATCGAATTATCCCTATACAGTGAATTTGAAGCGTTTATGGGAAGTGTACGGTAGTGTTTTGGCAGAAAATTGCTTTTTCCGAAAATTGAGGAAATTCGGTGATAACTGGAGAACGGTCGAATGTTAGCGTTTGCCGTATGTTGCATCGTGTTCAGCACATCGAATTACCCCTATATAGTGAATGTGAAGCGTTTAAGGGAAGTGTACGGTAGAGTTTTGGAAGGAAAACCCGTTTATGCGATATTCGTGCGTTTCACGGGCAGAAAAGCACGTTTTTCACAGTTCTCACTCTTTTGATGATAACTTGAGAACGGTGGAATGTTAGCGTTTGCCGGATGTTGCATCGTGTTCAGCACCTTGAATCACACCTATACAGTGAATTTGAAGCGGTTAAGGGAAGTGTACGGTAGTGTTTTGGCAGAAAATTGCTTTTTTCGAAAATCGAGGAAATTCGGTGATAACTCGAGAACCGTTCAATGTTAGCGTTTGCCGTATGTTGCATCGTGTTCAGCACATCGAATTACCCCTATACAGTGAATTTGAAGCGTTTAAGGGAAGTGTACGGTAGTGTTTTGGCAGAAAATTGCTTTTTTCGAAAATCGAGCAATTCGCTGATAACTGGAGAACGGTCGAATGTTAGCGTTTGCCGTATGTTGCATCGTGTTCAGCGCATCGAATTACCCCTATACAGTGAATTTGGAGTGGTTACGGGAAGTGTACGGTAGTGTTTTGGAAGGAAAACCCGTTTATGCGATATTCGTGCGTTTCACGGGCAGAAAAGCACGTTTTTCACAACCCTCACTGTTTTGATGATAACTCGAGAACGGTCGAATGTTAGCGTTTGCCGGATGTTGCATCGTGTTCAGCACATCGAATTACCCCTATACAGTGAATTTGAAGCGTTTAAGGGAAGTGTACGGTTGTGTTTTGGCAGAAAATTGCTTTTTTCGAAAATCGAGCAATTCGCTGATAACTCGAGAACGGTCGAATTTTAGCGTTTGCCGGATGTTGCATCGTGTTCAGCACATCGAATTACCCCTATACAGTGAATTTGAAGCGTTTAAGGGAAGTGTACGGTAGTGTTTTGGCAGAAAATTGCTTTTTTCGAAAATCGAGCAATTCGCTGATAACTGGAGAACGGTCGAATGTTAGCGTTCGCCGTATGTTGCATCGTGTTCAGCACATCGAATTACCCCTATACAGTGAATTTGAAGCGTTTAAGGGAAGTGTACGGTTGTGTTTTGGCAGAAAATTGCTTTTTTCGAAAATCGAGGAAATTCGGTGATAACTCGATAACCGTTGAATGTTAGCGTTTGCCGTATGTTGCATCGTGTTCAGCGCATCGAATTACCCCTATACAGTGAATTTGGAGTGGTTACGGGAAGTGTACGATAGTGTTTTGGAAGGAAAACCCGTTTATGCGATATTCGTGCGATTCACGGGCAGAAAAGCACGTTTTTCACAGTTCTCACTCTTTTGATGATAACTTGAGAACGGTGGAATGTTAGCGTTTGCCGTATGTTGCATCGTGTTCAGCACATCGAATTACCCCTATACAGTGAATTTGAAGCGTTTAAGGGAAGTGTACGGTAGTGTTTTGGCAGAAAATTGCTTTTTTCGAAAATCGAGCAATTCGCTGATAACTCGAGAACGGTCGAATGTTAGCGTTTGCCGGATGTTGCATCGTGTTCAGCACATCGAATTACCCCTATACAGTGAATTTGAAGCGTTTAAGGGAAGTGTACGGTAGTGTTTTGGCAGAAAATTGCTTTTTTTGAAAATCGAGTAATTCGCTGATAACTCGAGCACGGTCGAATGTTAGCGTTTGCCGGATGTTGCATCGTGTTCAGCACATCGAATTACCCCTATACAGTGAATTTGAAGCGTTTAAGGGAAGTGTACGGTAGTGTTTTGGCAGAAAATTGCTTTTTTCGAAAATCGGGGAAATTCAGTGATAACTGGAGAACGGTCGAATGTTAGCGTTTGCCGTATGTTGCATCGTGTTCAGCACATCGAATTACCCCTATATAGTGAATTTGAAGCGTTTAAGGGAAGTGTACGGTAGTGTTTTGGAAGGAAAACCCGTTTATGCGATATTCGTGCGTTTCACGGGCAGAAAAGCACGTTTTTCACAGTTCTCACTCTTTTGATGATCACTCGAGAACGGTCGAATGTTAGCGTTTGCCGCATGTTGCATCGTGTTCAGCACATCGAATTACCCCTATACAGTGAATTTGAAGCGTTTGAGAGAAGTGTACGGTAGTGTTTTGGCAGAAAATTGCTTTTTTCGAAAATCGAGGAAATTCGGTGATAACTCGAGAACCGTTGAATGTTAGCGTTTGCCGTATGTTGCATCGTGTTCAGCGCATCGAATTACCCCTATACAGTGAATTTGGAGTGGTTACGGGAAGTGTACGGTAGTGTTTTGGAAGGAAAACCCGTTTATGCGATATTCGTGCGTTTCACGGGCAGAAAAGCACGTTTTTCACAGTCCTCACTCTTTTGATGATAACTCGAGAACGGTCAAATGTTAGCGTTTGCCGGATGTTGCATCGTGTTCAGCACATCGAATTACCCGTATACAGTGAATTTGAACCCTTTAAGGGAAGTGTACGGTAGTGTTTTGGCAGAAAATTGCTTTTTTCGAAAATCGAGGAAATTCAGTGATAACTGGAGAACGGTCGAATGTTAGCGTTTGCCGTATGTTGCATCGTGTTCAGCACATCGAATTACCCCTATATAGTGAATTTGAAGCGTTTAAGAGAAGTGTACGGTAGAGTTTTGGAAGGAAAACCCGTTTATGCGATATTCGTGCGTTTCACGGGCAGAAAAGCACGTTTTTCACAGTTCTCACTCTTTTGATGATAACTCGAGAACGGTCGAATGTTAGCGTTTGCCGCATGTTGCATCGTGTTCAGCACATCGAATTACCCCTGTTCAGTGAATTTGCAGTGTTTAAGGGAAGTGTACGGTAGTGTTTTTGAAGGAAAACACGTTTATGCGATATTCGTGCGTTTCACGGGCAGAAAAGCACGTTTTTCACAGTCCTCACTATTTTGATGATAACTTGAGAAAGGTGGAATGTTAGCGTTTGCCGTATGTTGCATCGTGTTCAGCACCTTGAATCACACCTATACAGTGAATTTGAAGCGGTTAAGGGAAGTGTACGGTAGTGTTTTGGCAGAAAATTGCTTTTTTCGAAAATCGAGGAAATTCGGCGATAACTCGAGAACCGTTCAATGTTAGCGTTTGCCGTATGTTGCATCGTGTTCAGCACATCGAATTACCCCTATACAGTGACCTTGAAGCGTTTAAGGGAAGTGTACGGTAGTGTTTTGGCAGAAAATTGCTTTTTTCGAAAATCGAGCAATTGGCTGATAACTGGAGAACGGTCGAATGTTAGCGTTCGCCGTATGTTGCATCGTGTTCAGCACATCGAATTACCCCTATACAGTGAATTTGAAGCGTTTAAGGGAAGTGTACGGTAGTGTTTTGGCAGAAAATTGCTTTTTTCGAAAATCGAGCAATTCGCTGATAACTGGAGAACGGTCGAATGTTAGCGTTTGCCGTATGTTGCATCGTGTTCAGCGCATCGAATTACCCCTATACAGTGAATTTCGAGTGGTTACGGGAAGTGTACGGCAGTGTTTTGGAAGGAAAACCCGTTTATGCGATATTCGTGCGTTTCACGGGCAGAAAAGCACGTTTTTCACAGTCCTCACTGTTTTGATGATAACTCGAGAACGGTCGAATGTTAGCGTTTGCCGTATGTTGCATCGTGTTCAGCACATCGAATTACCCCTATACAGTGAATTTGAAGCGTTTAAGGGAAGTGTACGGTAGTGTTTTGGAAGGAAAACCCGTTTATGCGATATTCGTGCGTTTCACGGGCAGAAAAGCACGTTTTTCACAGTTCTCACTCTTTTGATGATCACTCGAGAACGGTCGAATGTTAGCGTTTGCCGCATGTTGCATCGTGTTCAGCACATCGAATTACCCCTATACAGTGAATTTGAAGCGTTTAAGGGAAGTGTACGGTAGTGTTTTGGCAGAAAAGCACGTTTTTCACAGTCCTCACTCTTTCGATGATAACTCGAGAACGGTCGAATGTTAGCGTTTGCCGCATGTTGCATCGTGTTCAGCACATCGAATTACCCCTATACAGTGAATTTGAAGCGTTTAACGGAAGTGTACGCTAGTGTTTTGGCAGAAAATTGCTTTTTTCGAAAATCGAGCAATTCGCTGATAACTCGAGAACGGTCGAATGTTAGCGTTTGCCGGATGTTGCATCGTGTTCAGCACATCGAATTACCCCTATACAGTGAATTTGAAGCGTTTAAGGGAAGTGTACGGTAGTGTTTTGGCAGAAAATTGCTTTTTTCGAAAATCGAGCAATTCGCTGATAACTCGAGAACGGTCGAATGTTAGCGTTTGCCGTATGTTGCATCGTGTTCAGCGCATCGAATTACCCCTATACAGTGAATTTGAAGCGTTTAAGGGAAGTGTACGGTAGTGTTTTGGCAGAAAATTGCTTTTTTCGAAAATCGAGGAAATTCAGTGATAACTGGAGAACGGTCGAATGTTAGCGTTTGCCGTATGTTGCATCGTGTTCAGCACATCGAATTACCCCTATATAGTGAATTTGAAGCGTTTAAGGGAAGTGTACGGTAGTGTTTTGGAAGGAAAACCCGTTTATGCGATATTCGTGCGTTTCACGGGCAGAAAAGCACGTTTTTCACAGTTCTCACTCTTTTGATGATCACTCGAGAACGGTCGAATGTTAGCGTTTGCCGCATGTTGCATCGTGTTCAGCACATCGAATTACCCCTATACAGTGAATTTGAAGCGTTTAAGGGAAGTGCACGGTAGTGTTTTGGCAGAAAATTGCTTTTCTCACAGTCCTCACTGTTTTGATGATAACTCGAGAACGGTCGAATGTTAGCGTTTGCCGTATGTTGCATCGTGTTCAGCACATCGAATTACCCCTATATAGTGAATTTGAAGCGTTTAAGGGAAGTGTACGGTAGAGTTTTGGAAGGAAAACCCGTTTATGCGATATTCGTGCGTTTCACGGGCAGAAAAGCACGTTTTTCACAGTCCTCACTCTTTTGATGATAACTCGAGAACGGTCGAATGTTAGCGTTTGCCGCATGTTGCATCGTGTTCAGCACATCGAATTATCCCTATACAGTGAATTTGAAGCGTTTATGGGAAGTGTACGGTAGTGTTTTGGCAGAAAATTGCTTTTTCCGAAAATTGAGGAAATTCGGTGATAACTGGGGAACGGTCGAATGTTAGCGTTTGCCGTATGTTGCATCGTGTTCAGCACATCGAATTACCCCTATATAGTGAATTTGAAGCGTTTAAGGGAAGTGTACGGTAGAGTTTTGGAAGGAAAACCCGTTTATGCGATATTCGTGCGTTTCACGGGCAGAAAAGCACGTTTTTCACAGTTCTCACTCTTTTGATGATAACTTGAGAACGGTGGAATGTTAGCGTTTGCCGGATGTTGCATCGTGTTCAGCACCTTGAATCACACCTATACAGTGAATTTGAAGCGGTTAAGGGAAGTGTACGGTAGTGTTTTGGCAGAAAATTGCTTTTTTCGAAAATCGAGGAAATTCGGTGATAACTCGAGAACCGTTCAATGTTAGCGTTTGCCGTATGTTGCATCGTGTTCAGCACATCGAATTACCCCTATACAGTGAATTTGAAGCGTTTAAGGGAAGTGTACGGTAGTGTTTTGGCAGAAAATTGCTTTTTTCGAAAATCGAGCAATTCGCTGATAACTGGAGAACGGTCGAATGTTAGCGTTTGCCGTATGTTGCATCGTGTTCAGCGCATCGAATTACCCCTATACAGTGAATTTGTAGTGGTTACGGGAAGTGTACGGTAGTGTTTTGGAAGGAAAACCCGTTTATGCGATATTCGTGCGTTTCACGGGCAGAAAAGCACGTTTTTCACAACCCTCACTGTTTTGATGATAACTCGAGAACGGTCGAATGTTAGCGTTTGCCGTATGTTGCATCGTGTTCAGCACATCGAATTACCCCTATACAGTGAATTTGAAGCGTTTAAGGGAAGTGTACGGTAGTGTTTTGGCAGAAAATTGCTTTTTTCGAAAATCGAGCAATTCGCTGATAACTCGAGAACGGTCGAATGTTAGCGTTTGCCGGATGTTGCATCGTGTTCAGCACATCGAATTACCCCTATACAGTGAATTTGAAGCGTTTAAGGGAAGTGTACGGTTGTGTTTTGGCAGAAAATTGCTTTTTTCGAAAATCGAGCAATTCGCTGATAACTCGAGAACGGTCGAATTTTAGCGTTTGCCGGATGTTGCATCGTGTTCAGCACATCGAATTACCCCTATACAGTGAATTTGAAGCGTTTAAGGGAAGTGTACGGTAGTGTTTTGGCAGAAAATTGCTTTTTTCGAAAATCGAGCAATTCGCTGATAACTGGAGAACGGTCGAATGTTAGCGTTCGCCGTATGTTGCATCGTGTTCAGCACATCGAATTACCCCTATACAGTGAATTTGAAGCGTTTAAGGGAAGTGTACGGTTGTGTTTTGGCAGAAAATTGCTTTTTTCGAAAATCGAGGAAATTCGGTGATAACTCGAGAACCGTTGAATGTTAGCGTTTGCCGTATGTTGCATCGTGTTCAGCGCATCGAATTACCCCTATACAGTGAATTTGGAGTGGTTACGGGAAGTGTACGGTAGTGTTTTGGAAGGAAAACCCGTTTATGCGATATTCGTGCGATTCACGGGCAGAAAAGCACGTTTTTCACAGTCCTCACTCTTTTGATGATAACTCGAGAACGGTCGAATGTTAGCGTTTGCCGCATGTTGCATCGTGTTCAGCACATCGAATTATCCCTATACAGTGAATTTGAAGCGTTTATGGGAAGTGTACGGTAGTGTTTTGGCAGAAAATTGCTTTTTCCGAAAATTGAGGAAATCCGGTGATAACTGGAGAACGGTCGAATGTTAGCGTTTGCCGTATGTTGCATCGTGTTCAGCACATCGAATTACCCCTATATAGTGAATGTGAAGCGTTTAAGGGAAGTGTACGGTAGAGTTTTGGAAGGAAAACCCGTTTATGCGATATTCGTGCGTTTCACGGGCAGAAAAGCACGTTTTTCACAGTTCTCACTCTTTTGATGATAACTTGAGAACGGTGGAATGTTAGCGTTTGCCGGATGTTGCATCGTGTTCAGCACCTTGAATCACACCTATACAGTGAATTTGAAGCGGTTAAGGGAAGTGTACGGTAGTGTTTTGGCAGAAAATTGCTTTTTTCGAAAATCGAGGAAATTCGGTGATAACTCGAGAACCGTTCAATGTTAGCGTTTGCCGTATGTTGCATCGTGTTCAGCACATCGAATTACCCCTATACAGTGAATTTGAAGCGTTTAAGGGAAGTGTACGGTAGTGTTTTGGCAGAAAATTGCTTTTTTCGAAAATCGAGCAATTCGCTGATAACTGGAGAACGGTCGAATGTTAGCGTTTGCCGTATGTTGCATCGTGTTCAGCGCATCGAATTACCCCTATACAGTGAATTTGGAGTGGTTACGGGAAGTGTACGGTAGTGTTTTGGAAGGAAAACCCGTTTATGCGATATTCGTGCGTTTCACGGGCAGAAAAGCACGTTTTTCACAACCCTCACTGTTTTGATGATAACTCGAGAACGGTCGAATGTTAGCGTTTGCCGGATGTTGCATCGTGTTCAGCACATCGAATTACCCCTATACAGTGAATTTGAAGCGTTTAAGGGAAGTGTACGGTTGTGTTTTGGCAGAAAATTGCTTTTTTCGAAAATCGAGCAATTCGCTGATAACTCGAGAACGGTCGAATTTTAGCGTTTGCCGGATGTTGCATCGTGTTCAGCACATCGAATTACCCCTATACAGTGAATTTGAAGCGTTTAAGGGAAGTGTACGGTAGTGTTTTGGCAGAAAATTGCTTTTTTCGAAAATCGAGCAATTCGCTGATAACTGGAGAACGGTCGAATGTTAGCGTTCGCCGTATGTTGCATCGTGTTCAGCACATCGAATTACCCCTATACAGTGAATTTGAAGCGTTTAAGGGAAGTGTACGGTTGTGTTTTGGCAGAAAATTGCTTTTTTCGAAAATCGAGGAAATTCGGTGATAACTCGAGAACCGTTGAATGTTAGCGTTTGCCGTATGTTGCATCGTGTTCAGCGCATCGAATTACCCCTATACAGTGAATTTGGAGTGGTTACGGGAAGTGTACGATAGTGTTTTGGAAGGAAAACCCGTTTATGCGATATTCGTGCGATTCACGGGCAGAAAAGCACGTTTTTCACAGTTCTCACTCTTTTGATGATAACTTGAGAACGGTGGAATGTTAGCGTTTGCCGTATGTTGCATCGTGTTCAGCACATCGAATTACCCCTATACAGTGAATTTGAAGCGTTTAAGGGAAGTGTACGGTAGTGTTTTGGCAGAAAATTGCTTTTTTCGAAAATCGAGCAATTCGCTGATAACTCGAGAACGGTCGAATGTTAGCGTTTGCCGGATGTTGCATCGTGTTCAGCACATCGAATTACCCCTATACAGTGAATTTGAAGCGTTTAAGGGAAGTGTACGGTAGTGTTTTGGCAGAAAATTGCTTTTTTTGAAAATCGAGTAATTCGCTGATAACTCGAGCACGGTCGAATGTTAGCGTTTGCCGGATGTTGCATCGTGTTCAGCACATCGAATTACCCCTATACAGTGAATTTGAAGCGTTTAAGGGAAGTGTACGGTAGTGTTTTGGCAGAAAAGCACGTTTTTCACAGTCCTCACTCTTTCGATGATAACTCGAGAACGGTCGAATGTTAGCGTTTGCCGCATGTTGCATCGTGTTCAGCACATCGAATTACCCCTATACAGTGAATTTGAAGCGTTTAACGGAAGTGTACGCTAGTGTTTTGGCAGAAAATTGCTTTTTTCGAAAATCGAGCAATTCGCTGATAACTCGAGAACGGTCGAATGTTAGCGTTTGCCGGATGTTGCATCGTGTTCAGCACATCGAATTACCCCTATACAGTGAATTTGAAGCGTTTAAGGGAAGTGTACGGTAGTGTTTTGGCAGAAAATTGCTTTTTTCGAAAATCGAGCAATTCGCTGATAACTCGAGAACGGTCGAATGTTAGCGTTTGCCGTATGTTGCATCGTGTTCAGCGCATCGAATTACCCCTATACAGTGAATTTGAAGCGTTTAAGGGAAGTGTACGGTAGTGTTTTGGCAGAAAATTGCTTTTTTCGAAAATCGAGGAAATTCAGTGATAACTGGAGAACGGTCGAATGTTAGCGTTTGCCGTATGTTGCATCGTGTTCAGCACATCGAATTACCCCTATATAGTGAATTTGAAGCGTTTAAGGGAAGTGTACGGTAGTGTTTTGGAAGGAAAACCCGTTTATGCGATATTCGTGCGTTTCACGGGCAGAAAAGCACGTTTTTCACAGTTCTCACTCTTTTGATGATCACTCGAGAACGGTCGAATGTTAGCGTTTGCCGCATGTTGCATCGTGTTCAGCACATCGAATTACCCCTATACAGTGAATTTGAAGCGTTTAAGGGAAGTGCACGGTAGTGTTTTGGCAGAAAATTGCTTTTCTCACAGTCCTCACTGTTTTGATGATAACTCGAGAACGGTCGAATGTTAGCGTTTGCCGTATGTTGCATCGTGTTCAGCACATCGAATTACCCCTATATAGTGAATTTGAAGCGTTTAAGGGAAGTGTACGGTAGAGTTTTGGAAGGAAAACCCGTTTATGCGATATTCGTGCGTTTCACGGGCAGAAAAGCACGTTTTTCACAGTCCTCACTCTTTTGATGATAACTCGAGAACGGTCGAATGTTAGCGTTTGCCGCATGTTGCATCGTGTTCAGCACATCGAATTATCCCTATACAGTGAATTTGAAGCGTTTATGGGAAGTGTACGGTAGTGTTTTGGCAGAAAATTGCTTTTTCCGAAAATTGAGGAAATTCGGTGATAACTGGGGAACGGTCGAATGTTAGCGTTTGCCGTATGTTGCATCGTGTTCAGCACATCGAATTACCCCTATATAGTGAATTTGAAGCGTTTAAGGGAAGTGTACGGTAGAGTTTTGGAAGGAAAACCCGTTTATGCGATATTCGTGCGTTTCACGGGCAGAAAAGCACGTTTTTCACAGTTCTCACTCTTTTGATGATAACTTGAGAACGGTGGAATGTTAGCGTTTGCCGGATGTTGCATCGTGTTCAGCACCTTGAATCACACCTATACAGTGAATTTGAAGCGGTTAAGGGAAGTGTACGGTAGTGTTTTGGCAGAAAATTGCTTTTTTCGAAAATCGAGGAAATTCGGTGATAACTCGAGAACCGTTCAATGTTAGCGTTTGCCGTATGTTGCATCGTGTTCAGCACATCGAATTACCCCTATACAGTGAATTTGAAGCGTTTAAGGGAAGTGTACGGTAGTGTTTTGGCAGAAAATTGCTTTTTTCGAAAATCGAGCAATTCGCTGATAACTGGAGAACGGTCGAATGTTAGCGTTTGCCGTATGTTGCATCGTGTTCAGCGCATCGAATTACCCCTATACAGTGAATTTGTAGTGGTTACGGGAAGTGTACGGTAGTGTTTTGGAAGGAAAACCCGTTTATGCGATATTCGTGCGTTTCACGGGCAGAAAAGCACGTTTTTCACAACCCTCACTGTTTTGATGATAACTCGAGAACGGTCGAATGTTAGCGTTTGCCGTATGTTGCATCGTGTTCAGCACATCGAATTACCCCTATACAGTGAATTTGAAGCGTTTAAGGGAAGTGTACGGTAGTGTTTTGGCAGAAAATTGCTTTTTTCGAAAATCGAGCAATTCGCTGATAACTCGAGAACGGTCGAATGTTAGCGTTTGCCGGATGTTGCATCGTGTTCAGCACATCGAATTACCCCTATACAGTGAATTTGAAGCGTTTAAGGGAAGTGTACGGTTGTGTTTTGGCAGAAAATTGCTTTTTTCGAAAATCGAGCAATTCGCTGATAACTCGAGAACGGTCGAATTTTAGCGTTTGCCGGATGTTGCATCGTGTTCAGCACATCGAATTACCCCTATACAGTGAATTTGAAGCGTTTAAGGGAAGTGTACGGTAGTGTTTTGGCAGAAAATTGCTTTTTTCGAAAATCGAGCAATTCGCTGATAACTGGAGAACGGTCGAATGTTAGCGTTCGCCGTATGTTGCATCGTGTTCAGCACATCGAATTACCCCTATACAGTGAATTTGAAGCGTTTAAGGGAAGTGTACGGTTGTGTTTTGGCAGAAAATTGCTTTTTTCGAAAATCGAGGAAATTCGGTGATAACTCGAGAACCGTTGAATGTTAGCGTTTGCCGTATGTTGCATCGTGTTCAGCGCATCGAATTACCCCTATACAGTGAATTTGGAGTGGTTACGGGAAGTGTACGGTAGTGTTTTGGAAGGAAAACCCGTTTATGCGATATTCGTGCGATTCACGGGCAGAAAAGCACGTTTTTCACAGTCCTCACTCTTTTGATGATAACTCGAGAACGGTCGAATGTTAGCGTTTGCCGCATGTTGCATCGTGTTCAGCACATCGAATTATCCCTATACAGTGAATTTGAAGCGTTTATGGGAAGTGTACGGTAGTGTTTTGGCAGAAAATTGCTTTTTCCGAAAATTGAGGAAATCCGGTGATAACTGGAGAACGGTCGAATGTTAGCGTTTGCCGTATGTTGCATCGTGTTCAGCACATCGAATTACCCCTATATAGTGAATGTGAAGCGTTTAAGGGAAGTGTACGGTAGAGTTTTGGAAGGAAAACCCGTTTATGCGATATTCGTGCGTTTCACGGGCAGAAAAGCACGTTTTTCACAGTTCTCACTCTTTTGATGATAACTTGAGAACGGTGGAATGTTAGCGTTTGCCGGATGTTGCATCGTGTTCAGCACCTTGAATCACACCTATACAGTGAATTTGAAGCGGTTAAGGGAAGTGTACGGTAGTGTTTTGGCAGAAAATTGCTTTTTTCGAAAATCGAGGAAATTCGGTGATAACTCGAGAACCGTTCAATGTTAGCGTTTGCCGTATGTTGCATCGTGTTCAGCACATCGAATTACCCCTATACAGTGAATTTGAAGCGTTTAAGGGAAGTGTACGGTAGTGTTTTGGCAGAAAATTGCTTTTTTCGAAAATCGAGCAATTCGCTGATAACTGGAGAACGGTCGAATGTTAGCGTTTGCCGTATGTTGCATCGTGTTCAGCGCATCGAATTACCCCTATACAGTGAATTTGGAGTGGTTACGGGAAGTGTACGGTAGTGTTTTGGAAGGAAAACCCGTTTATGCGATATTCGTGCGTTTCACGGGCAGAAAAGCACGTTTTTCACAACCCTCACTGTTTTGATGATAACTCGAGAACGGTCGAATGTTAGCGTTTGCCGGATGTTGCATCGTGTTCAGCACATCGAATTACCCCTATACAGTGAATTTGAAGCGTTTAAGGGAAGTGTACGGTTGTGTTTTGGCAGAAAATTGCTTTTTTCGAAAATCGAGCAATTCGCTGATAACTCGAGAACGGTCGAATTTTAGCGTTTGCCGGATGTTGCATCGTGTTCAGCACATCGAATTACCCCTATACAGTGAATTTGAAGCGTTTAAGGGAAGTGTACGGTAGTGTTTTGGCAGAAAATTGCTTTTTTCGAAAATCGAGCAATTCGCTGATAACTGGAGAACGGTCGAATGTTAGCGTTCGCCGTATGTTGCATCGTGTTCAGCACATCGAATTACCCCTATACAGTGAATTTGAAGCGTTTAAGGGAAGTGTACGGTTGTGTTTTGGCAGAAAATTGCTTTTTTCGAAAATCGAGGAAATTCGGTGATAACTCGAGAACCGTTGAATGTTAGCGTTTGCCGTATGTTGCATCGTGTTCAGCGCATCGAATTACCCCTATACAGTGAATTTGGAGTGGTTACGGGAAGTGTACGATAGTGTTTTGGAAGGAAAACCCGTTTATGCGATATTCGTGCGATTCACGGGCAGAAAAGCACGTTTTTCACAGTTCTCACTCTTTTGATGATAACTTGAGAACGGTGGAATGTTAGCGTTTGCCGTATGTTGCATCGTGTTCAGCACATCGAATTACCCCTATACAGTGAATTTGAAGCGTTTAAGGGAAGTGTACGGTAGTGTTTTGGCAGAAAATTGCTTTTTTCGAAAATCGAGCAATTCGCTGATAACTCGAGAACGGTCGAATGTTAGCGTTTGCCGGATGTTGCATCGTGTTCAGCACATCGAATTACCCCTATACAGTGAATTTGAAGCGTTTAAGGGAAGTGTACGGTAGTGTTTTGGCAGAAAATTGCTTTTTTTGAAAATCGAGTAATTCGCTGATAACTCGAGCACGGTCGAATGTTAGCGTTTGCCGGATGTTGCATCGTGTTCAGCACATCGAATTACCCCTATACAGTGAATTTGAAGCGTTTAAGGGAAGTGTACGGTAGTGTTTTGGCAGAAAATTGCTTTTTTCGAAAATCGGGGAAATTCAGTGATAACTGGAGAACGGTCGAATGTTAGCGTTTGCCGTATGTTGCATCGTGTTCAGCACATCGAATTACCCCTATATAGTGAATTTGAAGCGTTTAAGGGAAGTGTACGGTAGTGTTTTGGAAGGAAAACCCGTTTATGCGATATTCGTGCGTTTCACGGGCAGAAAAGCACGTTTTTCACAGTTCTCACTCTTTTGATGATCACTCGAGAACGGTCGAATGTTAGCGTTTGCCGCATGTTGCATCGTGTTCAGCACATCGAATTACCCCTATACAGTGAATTTGAAGCGTTTGAGAGAAGTGTACGGTAGTGTTTTGGCAGAAAATTGCTTTTTTCGAAAATCGAGGAAATTCGGTGATAACTCGAGAACCGTTGAATGTTAGCGTTTGCCGTATGTTGCATCGTGTTCAGCGCATCGAATTACCCCTATACAGTGAATTTGGAGTGGTTACGGGAAGTGTACGGTAGTGTTTTGGAAGGAAAACCCGTTTATGCGATATTCGTGCGTTTCACGGGCAGAAAAGCACGTTTTTCACAGTCCTCACTCTTTTGATGATAACTCGAGAACGGTCAAATGTTAGCGTTTGCCGGATGTTGCATCGTGTTCAGCACATCGAATTACCCGTATACAGTGAATTTGAACCCTTTAAGGGAAGTGTACGGTAGTGTTTTGGCAGAAAATTGCTTTTTTCGAAAATCGAGGAAATTCAGTGATAACTGGAGAACGGTCGAATGTTAGCGTTTGCCGTATGTTGCATCGTGTTCAGCACATCGAATTACCCCTATATAGTGAATTTGAAGCGTTTAAGAGAAGTGTACGGTAGAGTTTTGGAAGGAAAACCCGTTTATGCGATATTCGTGCGTTTCACGGGCAGAAAAGCACGTTTTTCACAGTTCTCACTCTTTTGATGATAACTCGAGAACGGTCGAATGTTAGCGTTTGCCGCATGTTGCATCGTGTTCAGCACATCGAATTACCCCTGTTCAGTGAATTTGCAGTGTTTAAGGGAAGTGTACGGTAGTGTTTTTGAAGGAAAACACGTTTATGCGATATTCGTGCGTTTCACGGGCAGAAAAGCACGTTTTTCACAGTCCTCACTATTTTGATGATAACTTGAGAAAGGTGGAATGTTAGCGTTTGCCGTATGTTGCATCGTGTTCAGCACCTTGAATCACACCTATACAGTGAATTTGAAGCGGTTAAGGGAAGTGTACGGTAGTGTTTTGGCAGAAAATTGCTTTTTTCGAAAATCGAGGAAATTCGGCGATAACTCGAGAACCGTTCAATGTTAGCGTTTGCCGTATGTTGCATCGTGTTCAGCACATCGAGTTACCCCTATACAGTGACCTTGAAGCGTTTAAGGGAAGTGTACGGTAGTGTTTTGGCAGAAAATTGCTTTTTTCGAAAATCGAGCAATTGGCTGATAACTGGAGAACGGTCGAATGTTAGCGTTCGCCGTATGTTGCATCGTGTTCAGCACATCGAATTACCCCTATACAGTGAATTTGAAGCGTTTAAGGGAAGTGTACGGTAGTGTTTTGGCAGAAAATTGCTTTTTTCGAAAATCGAGCAATTCGCTGATAACTGGAGAACGGTCGAATGTTAGCGTTTGCCGTATGTTGCATCGTGTTCAGCGCATCGAATTACCCCTATACAGTGAATTTCGAGTGGTTACGGGAAGTGTACGGTAGTGTTTTGGAAGGAAAACCCGTTTATGCGATATTCGTGCGTTTCACGGGCAGAAAAGCACGTTTTTCACAGTCCTCACTGTTTTGATGATAACTCGAGAACGGTCGAATGTTAGCGTTTGCCGTATGTTGCATCGTGTTCAGCACATCGAATTACCCCTATACAGTGAATTTGAAGCGTTTAAGGGAAGTGTACGGTAGTGTTTTGGAAGGAAAACCCGTTTATGCGATATTCGTGCGTTTCACGGGCAGAAAAGCACGTTTTTCACAGTTCTCACTCTTTTGATGATCACTCGAGAACGGTCGAATGTTAGCGTTTGCCGCATGTTGCATCGTGTTCAGCACATCGAATTACCCCTATACAGTGAATTTGAAGCGTTTAAGGGAAGTGTACGGTAGTGTTTTGGCAGAAAAGCACGTTTTTCACAGTCCTCACTCTTTCGATGATAACTCGAGAACGGTCGAATGTTAGCGTTTGCCGCATGTTGCATCGTGTTCAGCACATCGAATTACCCCTATACAGTGAATTTGAAGCGTTTAACGGAAGTGTACGCTAGTGTTTTGGCAGAAAATTGCTTTTTTCGAAAATCGAGCAATTCGCTGATAACTCGAGAACGGTCGAATGTTAGCGTTTGCCGGATGTTGCATCGTGTTCAGCACATCGAATTACCCCTATACAGTGAATTTGAAGCGTTTAAGGGAAGTGTACGGTAGTGTTTTGGCAGAAAATTGCTTTTTTCGAAAATCGAGCAATTCGCTGATAACTCGAGAACGGTCGAATGTTAGCGTTTGCCGTATGTTGCATCGTGTTCAGCGCATCGAATTACCCCTATACAGTGAATTTGAAGCGTTTAAGGGAAGTGTACGGTAGTGTTTTGGCAGAAAATTGCTTTTTTCGAAAATCGAGGAAATTCAGTGATAACTGGAGAACGGTCGAATGTTAGCGTTTGCCGTATGTTGCATCGTGTTCAGCACATCGAATTACCCCTATACAGTGAATGTGAAGCGTTTAAGGGAAGTGTACGGTAGTGTTTTGGCAGAAAATTGCTTTTTTCGAAAATCGAGCAATTCGCTGATAACTCGAGAACGGTCGAATGTTAGCGTTTGCCGTATGTTGCATCGTGTTCAGCGCATCGAATTACCCCTATACAGTGAATTTGGAGTGGTTACGGGAAGTGTACGGTAGTGTTTTGCCAGAAAATTGCTTTTTTCGAAAATCGAGCAATTGGCTGATAACTCGAGAACGGTCGAATGTTAGCGTTTGCTGTATGTTGCATCGGGTTCAGCACATCGAATTACCCCTATACAGTGAATTTGAAGCGTTTAAGGGAAGTGTACGGTAGTGTTTTGGAAGGAAAACCCGTTTATGCGATATTCGTGCGTTTCACGGGCAGAAAAGCACGTTTTTCACAGTTCTCACTCTTTTGATGATCACTCGAGAACGGTCGAATGTTAGCGTTTGCCGCATGTTGCATCGTGTTCAGCACATCGAATTACCCCTATACAGTGAATTTGAAGCGTTTAAGGGAAGTGTACGGTAGTGTTTTGGCAGAAAAGCACGTTTTTCACAGTCCTCACTCTTCTGATGATGACTCGAGAACGGTCGAATGTTAGCGTTTGCCGCATGTTGCATCGTGTTCAGCACATCGAATTACCCCTATACAGTGAATTTGAAGCGTTTAACGGAAGTGTACGGTAGTGTTTTGGCAGAAAATTGCTTTTTTCGAAAATCGAGCAATTCGCTGATAACTCGAGAACGGTCGAATGTTAGCGTTTGCCGGATGTTGCATCGTGTTCAGCACATCGAATTACCCCTATACAGTGAATTTGAAGCGTTTAAGGGAAGTGTACGGTAGTGTTTTGGCAGAAAATTGCTTTTTTCGAAAATCGAGCAATTCGCTGATAACTCGAGAACGGTCGAATGTTAGCGTTTGCCGTATGTTGCATCGTGTTCAGCGCATCGAATTACCCCTATACAGTGAATTTGGAGTGGTTACGGGAAGTGTACGGTAGTGTTTTGGCAGAAAATTGCTTTTTTCGAAAATCGAGCAATTGGCTGATAACTCGAGAACGGTCGAATGTTAGCGTTTGCTGTATGTTGCATCGGGTTCAGCACATCGAATTACCCCTATACAGTGAATTTGAAGCGTTTAAGGGAAGTGTACGGTAGTGTTTTGGAAGGAAAACCCGTTTATGCGATATTCGTGTGTTTCACGGGCAGAAAAGCACGTTTTTCACAGTTCTCACTCTTTTGATGATCACTCGAGAACGGTCGAATGTTAGCGTTTGCCGCATGTTGCATCGTGTTCAGCACATCGAATTACCCCTATACAGTGAATTTGAAGCGTTTAAGGGAAGTGTACGGTAGTGTTTTGGCAGAAAAGCACGTTTTTCACAGTCCTCACTCTTTTGATGATAACTCGAGAACGGTCGAATGTTAGCGTTTGCCGCATGTTGCATCGTGTTCAGCACATCGAATTACCCCTATACAGTGAATTTGAAGCGTTTAACGGAAGTGTACGGTAGTGTTTTGGCAGAAAATTGCTTTTTTCGAAAATCGAGCAATTCGCTGATAACTCGAGAACGGTCGAATGTTAGCGTTTGCCGGATGTTGCATCGTGTTCAGCACATCGAATTACCCCTATACAGTGAATTTGAAGCGTTTAAGGGAAGTGTACGGTAGTGTTTTGGCAGAAAATTGCTTTTTTCGAAAATCGAGCAATTCGCTGATGACTCGAGAACGGTCGAATGTTAGTGTTTGCCGTATGTTGCATCGTGTTCAGCGCATCGAATTACCCCTATACAGTGAATTTGAAGCGTTTAAGGGAAGTGTACGGTAGTGTTTTGGCAGAAAATTGCTTTTTTCGAAAATCGAGGAAATTCAGTGATAACTGGAGAACGGTCGAATGTTAGCGTTTGCCGTATGTTGCATCGTGTTCAGCACATCGAATTACCCCTATACAGTGAATTTGAAGCGTTTAAGGGAAGTGTACGGTAGTGTTTTGGCAGAAAATTGCTTTTTTCGAAAATCGAGCAATTCGCTGATAACTCGAGAACGGTCGAATGTTAGCGTTTGCCGTATGTTGCATCGTGTTCAGCGCATCGAATCACCCCTATACAGTGAATTTGGAGTGGTTACGGGAAGTGTACGGTAGTGTTTTGGCAGAAAATTGCTTTTTTCGAAAATCGAGCAATTGGCTGATAACTCGAGAACGGTCGAATGTTTGCGTTTGCTGTATGTTGCATCGGGTTCAGCACATCGAATTACCCCTATACAGTGAATTTGAAGCGTTTAAGGGAAGTGTACGGTAGTGTTTTGGAAGGAAAACCCGTTTATGCGATATTCGTGCGTTTCACGGGCAGAAAAGCACGTTTTTCACAGTTCTCACTCTTTTGATGATCACTCGAGAACGGTCGAATGTTAGCGTTTGCCGCATGTTGCATCGTGTTCAGCACATCGAATTACCCCTATACAGTGAATTTGAAGCGTTTAAGGGAAGTGTACGGTAGTGTTTTGGCAGAAAATTGCTTTTCTCACAGTCCTCACTGTTTTGACGATAACTCGAGAACGGTGGAATGTTAGCGTTTGCGGTATGTTGCATCGTGTTCAGCACATCGAATTACCCCTATACAGTGAATTTGAAGCGTTTAAGGGAAGTGTACGGTAGTGTTTTGGCAGAAAATTGCTTTTTTCGAAAATCGAGCAATTCGCTGATAACTGGAGAACGGTCGAATGTTAGCGTTTGCCGTATGTTGCATCGTGTTCAGCGCATCGAATTGCCCCTATACAGTGAATTTGGAGTGGTTACGGGAAGTGTACGGTAGTGTTTTGGAAGGAAAACCCGTTTATGCGATATTCGTGCGTTTCACGGGCAGGAAAGCACGTTTTTCACAGTCCTCACTGTTTTGATGATAACTCGAGAACGGTCGAATGTTAGCGTTTGCCGTATGTTGCATCGTGTTCAGCACATCGAATTACCCCTATACAGTGAATTTGAAGCGTTTAAGGGAAGTGTACGGTAGTGTTTTGGCAGAAAATTGCTTTTTTCGAAAATCGAGCAATTCGCTGGTAACTCGAGAACGGTCGAATGTTAGCGTTTGCCGGATGTTGCATCGTGTTCAGCACATCGAATTACCCCTATACAGTGAATTTGAAGCGTTTAAGGGAAGTGTACGGTTGTGTTTTGGCAGAAAATTGCTTTTTTCGAAAATCGAGCAATTCGCTGATAAATCGAGAACGGTCGAATGTTAGCGTTTACCGGATGTTGCATCGTGTTCAGCACATCGAATTACCCCTACACAGTGAATTTGAAGCGTTTAAGGGAAGTGTACGGTAGTGTTTTGGCAGAAAATTGCTTTTTTCGAAAATCGAGCAA
This sequence comes from Asobara japonica, assembly GCA_026005395.1. Classification (NCBI taxonomy): domain Eukaryota; kingdom Metazoa; phylum Arthropoda; class Insecta; order Hymenoptera; family Braconidae; genus Asobara; species Asobara japonica. The sequence continues at coordinate 24,644 of BQMI01000115.1, forward strand.
TTCGCTGATAACTGGAGAACGGTCGAATGTTAGCGTTCGCCGTATGTTGCATCGTGTTCAGCACATCGAATTACTCCTATACAGTGAATTTGAAGCGTTTAAGGGAAGTGTACGGTAGTGTTTTGGCAGAAAATTGCTTTTTTCGAAAATCGAACAATTCGCTGATAACTGGAGAACGGTCGAATGTTAGCGTTTGCCGTATGTTGCATCGTGTTCCGCGCATCGAATTACCCCTATACAGTGAATTTGGAGTGGCTACGGGGAGTGTACGGTAGTGTTTTGGAAGGAAAACCCGTTTATGCGATATTCATGCGTTTCACGGGCAGAAAAGCACGTTTTTCACAGTCCTCACTGTTTTGATGATAACTCGAGAACGGTCGAATGTTAGCGTTTGCCGTATGTTGCATCGTGTTCAGCACATCGAATTACCCCTATACAGTGAATTTGAAGCGTTTAAGGGAAGTGTACGGTAGTGTTTTGGCAGAAAATTGCTTTTTTCGAAAATCGAGCAATTCGCTGATAACTCGAGAACGGTCGAATGTTAGCGTTTGCCGTATGTTGCATCGTGTTCAGCGCATCGAATTACCCCTATACAGTGAATTTGGAGTGGTTACGGGAAGTGTACGGTAGTGTTTTGGCAGAAAATTGCTTTTTTCGAAAATCGAGCAATTCGCTGATAACTCGAGAACGGTCGAATGTTAGCGTTTGCTGTATGTTGCATCGGGTTCAGCACATCGAATTACCCCTATACAGTGAATTTGAAGCGTTTAAGGGAAGTGTACGGTAGTGTTTTGGCAGAAAATTGCTTTTTTCGAAAATCCAGGAAATTCGGTGATAACTCGAGAACCGTTGAATGTTAGCGTTTGCCGTATGTTGCATCGTGTTCAGCGCATCGAATTACCCCTATACAGTGAATTTGGAGTGGTTACGGGAAGTGTACGGTAGTGTTTTGGAAGGAAAACCCGTTTATGCGATATTCGTGCGTTTCACGGGCAGAAAAGCACGTTTTTCACAGTCCTCACTCTTTTGATGATAACTCGAGAACGGTGGAATGTTAGCGTTTGCGGTATGTTGCATCGTGTTCAGCACATCGAATTACCCCTATACAGTGAATTTGAAGCGTTTAAGGGAAGTGTACGGTAGTGTTTTGGCAGAAAATTGCTTTTTTCGAAAATCGAGCAATTCGCTGATAACTGGAGAACGGTCGAATGTTAGCGTTTGCCGTATGTTGCATCGTGTTCAGCGCATCGAATTGCCCCTATACAGTGAATTTGGAGTGGTTACGGGAAGTGTACGGTAGTGTTTTGGAAGGAAAACCCGTTTATGCGATATTCGTGCGTTTCACGGGCAGGAAAGCACGTTTTTCACAGTCCTCACTGTTTTGATGATAACTCGAGAACGGTCGAATGTTAGCGTTTGCCGTATGTTGCATCGTGTTCAGCACATCGAATTACCCCTATACAGTGAATTTGAAGCGTTTAAGGGAAGTGTACGGTAGTGTTTTGGCAGAAAATTGCTTTTTTCGAAAATCGAGCAATTCGCTGGTAACTCGAGAACGGTCGAATGTTAGCGTTTGCCGGATGTTGCATCGTGTTCAGCACATCGAATTACCCCTATACAGTGAATTTGAAGCGTTTAAGGGAAGTGTACGGTTGTGTTTTGGCAGAAAATTGCTTTTTTCGAAAATCGAGCAATTCGCTGATAAATCGAGAACGGTCGAATGTTAGCGTTTACCGGATGTTGCATCGTGTTCAGCACATCGAATTACCCCTACACAGTGAATTTGAAGCGTTTAAGGGAAGTGTACGGTAGTGTTTTGGCAGAAAATTGCTTTTTTCGAAAATCGAGCAATTCGCTGATAACTGGAGAACGGTCGAATGTTAGCGTTCGCCGTATGTTGCATCGTGTTCAGCACATCGAATTACTCCTATACAGTGAATTTGAAGCGTTTAAGGGAAGTGTACGGTAGTGTTTTGGCAGAAAATTGCTTTTTTCGAAAATCGAACAATTCGCTGATAACTGGAGAACGGTCGAATGTTAGCGTTTGCCGTATGTTGCATCGTGTTCCGCGCATCGAATTACCCCTATACAGTGAATTTGGAGTGGCTACGGGAAGTGTACGGTAGTGTTTTGGAAGGAAAACCCGTTTATGCGATATTCATGCGTTTCACGGGCAGAAAAGCACGTTTTTCACAGTCCTCACTGTTTTGATGATAACTCGAGAACGGTCGAATGTTAGCGTTTGCCGTATGTTGCATCGCGTTCAGCACATCGAATTACCCCTATACAGTGAATTTGAAGCGTTTAAGGGAAGTGTACGGTAGTGTTTTGGCAGAAAATTGCTTTTTTCGAAAATCGAGCAATTCGCTGATAACTCGAGAACGGTCGAATGTTAGCGTTTGCCGTATGTTGCATCGTGTTCAGCGCATCGAATTACCCCTATACAGTGAATTTGGAGTGGTTACGGGAAGTGTACGGTAGTGTTTTGGCAGAAAATTGCTTTTTTCGAAAATCGAGCAATTCGCTGATAACTCGAGAACGGTCGAATGTTAGCGTTTGCTGTATGTTGCATCGGGTTCAGCACATCGAATTACCCCTATACAGTGAATTTGAAGCGTTTAAGGGAAGTGTACGGTAGTGTTTTGGCAGAAAATTGCTTTTTTCGAAAATCGAGGAAATTCGGTGATAACTCGAGAACCGTTGAATGTTAGCGTTTGCCGTATGTTGCATCGTGTTCAGCGCATCGAATTACCCCTATACAGTGAATTTGGAGTGGTTACGGGAAGTGTACGGTAGTGTTTTGGAAGGAAAACCCGTTTATGCGATATTCGTGCGTTTCACGGGCAGAAAAGCACGTTTTTCACAGTCCTCACTCTTTTGATGATAACTCGAGAACGGTCGAATGTTAGCGTTTGCCGCATGTTGCATCGTGTTCAGCACATCGAATTACCGCTATACAGTGAATTTGAAGCGTTTAAGGGAAGTGTACGGTAGTGTTTTGGCAGAAAATTGTTTTTCTCACAGTCCTCACTGTTTTGATGATAACTCGAGAACGGTCGAATGTTAGCGTTTGCCGTATGTTGCATCGTGTTCAGCACATCGAATTACCCCTATACAGTGAATTTGAAGCGTTTAAGGGAAGTGTACGGTAGTGTTTTGGCAGAAAATTGCTTTTTTCGAAAATCGAGCAATTCGCTGATAACTCGAGAACGGTCGAATGTTAGCGTTTGCTGTATGTTGCATCGGGTTCAGCACATCGAATTACCCCTATACAGTGAATTTGAAGCGTTTAAGGGAAGTGTACGGTAGTGTTTTGGCAGAAAATTGCTTTTGTCGAAAATCGAGGAAATTCGGTGATAACTCGAGAACCGTTGAATGTTAGCGTTTGCCGTATGTTGCATCGTGTTCAGCGCATCGAATTACCCCTATACAGTGAATTTGGAGTGGTTACGGGAAGTGTACGGTAGTGTTTTGGAAGGAAAACCCGTTTATGCGATATTCGTGCGTTTCACGGGCAGAAAAGCACGTTTTTCACAGTTCTCACTCTTTTGATGATCACTCGAGAACGGTCGAATGTTAGCGTTTGCCGCATGTTGCATCGTGTTCAGCACATCGAATTACCCCTATACAGTGAATTTGAAGCGTTTAAGGGAAGTGTACGGTAGTGTTTTGGCAGAAAATTGCTTTTCTCACAGTCCTCACTGTTTTGATGATAACTCGAGAACGGTGGAATGTTAGCGTTTGCGGTATGTTGCATCGTGTTCAGCACATCGAATTACCCCTATAGAGTGAATTTGAAGCGTTTAAGGGAAGTGTACGGTAGTGTTTTGGCAGAAAATTGCTTTTTTCGAAAATCGAGCAATTCGCTGATAACTGGAGAACGGTCGAATGTTAGCGTTTGCCGTATGTTGCATCGTGTTCAGCGCATCGAATTGCCCCTATACAGTGAATTTGGAGTGGTTACGGGAAGTGTACGGTAGTGTTTTGGAAGGAAAACCCGTTTATGCGATATTCGTGCGTTTCACGGGCAGAAAAGCACGTTTTTCACAGTCCTCACTCTTTTGATGATAACTCGAGAACGGTCGAATGTTAGCGTTTGCCGCATGTTGCATCGTGTTCAGCACATCGAATTACCGCTATACAGTGAATTTGAAGCGTTTAAGGGAAGTGTACGGTAGTGTTTTGGCAGAAAATTGTTTTTCTCACAGTCCTCACTGTTTTGATGATAACTCGAGAACGGTCGAATGTTAGCGTTTGCCGTATGTTGCATCGTGTTCAGCACATCGAATTACCCCTATACAGTGAATTTGAAGCGTTTAAGGGAAGTGTACGGTAGTGTTTTGGCAGAAAATTGCTTTTTTCGAAAATCGAGCAATTCGCTGATAACTCGAGAACTGTCGAATGTTAGCGTTTGCCGTATGTTGCATCGTGTTCAGCGCATCGAATTACCCCTATACAGTGAATTTGGAGTGGTTACGGGAAGTGTACGGTAGTGTTTTGGCAGAAAATTGCTTTTTTCGAAAATCGAGCAATTCGCTGATAACTCGAGAACGGTCGAATGTTAGCGTTTGCTGTATGTTGCATCGGGTTCAGCACATCGAATTACCCCTATACAGTGAATTTGAAGCGTTTAAGGGAAGTGTACTGTAGTGTTTTGGAAGGAAAACCCGTTTATGCGATATTCGTGCGTTTCACGGGCAGAAAAGCACGTTTTTCACAGTTCTCACTCTTTTGATGATCACTCGAGAACGGTCGAATGTTAGCGTTTGCCGCATGTTGCATCGTGTTCAGCACATCGAATTACCCCTATACAGTGAATTTGAAGCGTTTAAGGGAAGTGTACGGTAGTGTTTTGGCAGAAAATTGCTTTTCTCACAGTCCTCACTGTTTTGATGATAACTCGAGAACGGTGGAATGTTAGCGTTTGCGGTATGTTGCATCGTGTCCAGCACATCGAATTACCCCTATACAGTGAATTTGAAGCGTTTAAGGGAAGTGTACGGTAGTGTTTTGGCAGAAAATTGCTTTTTTCGAAAATCGAGGAAATTCGGTGATAACTCGAGAACCGCTGAATGTTAGCGTTTGCCGTATGTTGCATCGTGTTCAGCGCATCGAATTACCCCTATACAGTGAATTCGGAGTGGTTACGGGAAGTGTACGGTAGTGTTTTGGAAGGAAAACCCGTTTATGCGATATTCGTGCGTTTCACGGGCAGAAAAGCACGTTTTTCACAGTCCTCACTCTTTTGATGATAACTCGAGAACGGTCGAATGTTAGCGTTTGCCGCATGTTGCATCGTGTTCAGCACATCGAATTACCCCTATACAGTGAATTTGAAGCGTTTAAGGGAAGTGTACGGTAGTGTTTTGGCAGAAAATTGCTTTTTTCGAAAATCGAGCAATTCGCTGGTAACTCGAGAACGGTCGAATGTTAGCGTTTGCCGGATGTTGCATCGTGTTCAGCACATCGAATTACCCCTATACAGTGAATTTGAAGCGTTTAAGGGAAGTGTACGGTTGTGTTTTGGCAGAAAATTGCTTTTTTCGAAAATCGAGCAATTCGCTGATATATCGAGAACGGTCGAATGTTAGCGTTTACCGGATGTTGCATCGTGTTCAGCACATCTAATTACCCCTACACAGTGAATTTGAAGCGTTTAAGGGAAGTGTACGGTAGTGTTTTGGCAGAAAATTGCTTTTTTCGAAAATCGAGCAATTCGCTGATAACTGGAGAACGGTCGAATGTTAGCGTTTGCCGTATGTTGCATCGTGTTCCGCGCATCGAATTACCCCTATACAGTGAATTTGGAGTGGCTACGGGAAGTGTACGGTAGTGTTTTGGAAGGAAAACCCGTTTATGCGATATTCATGCGTTTCACGGGCAGAAAAGCACGTTTTTCACAGTCCTCACTGTTTTGATGATAACTCGAGAACGGTCGAATGTTAGCGTTTGCCGTATGTTGCATCGTGTTCAGCACATCGAATTACCCCTATACAGTGAATTTGAAGCGTTTAAGGGAAGTGTACGGTAGTGTTTTGGCAGAAAATTGCTTTTTTCGAAAATCGAGCAATTCGCTGATAACTCGAGAACGGTCGAATGTTAGCGTTTGCCGTATGTTGCATCGTGTTCAGCGCATCGAATTACCCCTATACAGTGAATTTGGAGTGGTTACGGGAAGTGTACGGTAGTGTTTTGGCAGAAAATTGCTTTTTTCGAAAATCGAGCAATTCGCTGATAACTCGAGAACGGTCGAATGTTAGCGTTTGCTGTATGTTGCATCGGGTTCAGCACATCGAATTACCCCTATACAGTGAATTTGAAGCGTTTAAGGGAAGTGTACGGTAGTGTTTTGGCAGAAAATTGCTTTTTTCGAAAATCGAGGAAATTCGGTGATAACTCGAGAACCGTTGAATGTTAGCGTTTGCCGTATGTTGCATCGTGTTCAGCGCATCGAATTACCCCTATACAGTGAATTTGGAGTGGTTACGGGAAGTGTACGGTAGTGTTTTGGAAGGAAAACCCGTTTATGCGATATTCGTGCGTTTCACGGGCAGAAAAGCACGTTTTTCACAGTCCTCACTCTTTTGATGATAACTCGAGAACGGTCGAATGTTAGCGTTTGCCGCATGTTGCATCGTGTTCAGCACATCGAATTACCGCTATACAGTGAATTTGAAGCGTTTAAGGGAAGTGTACGGTAGTGTTTTGGCAGAAAATTGTTTTTCTCACAGTCCTCACTGTTTTGATGATAACTCGAGAACGGTCGAATGTTAGCGTTTGCCGTATGTTGCATCGTGTTCAGCACATCGAATTACCCCTATACAGTGAATTTGAAGCGTTTAAGGGAAGTGTACGGTAGTGTTTTGGCAGAAAATTGCTTTTTTCGAAAATCGAGCAATTCGCTGATAACTCGAGAACTGTCGAATGTTAGCGTTTGCCGTATGTTGCATCGTGTTCAGCGCATCGAATTACCCCTATACAGTGAATTTGGAGTGGTTACGGGAAGTGTACGGTAGTGTTTTGGCAGAAAATTGCTTTTTTCGAAAATCGAGCAATTCGCTGATAACTCGAGAACGGTCGAATGTTAGCGTTTGCTGTATGTTGCATCGGGTTCAGCACATCGAATTACCCCTATACAGTGAATTTGAAGCGTTTAAGGGAAGTGTACTGTAGTGTTTTGGAAGGAAAACCCGTTTATGCGATATTCGTGCGTTTCACGGGCAGAAAAGCACGTTTTTCACAGTTCTCACTCTTTTGATGATCACTCGAGAACGGTCGAATGTTAGCGTTTGCCGCATGTTGCATCGTGTTCAGCACATCGAATTACCCCTATACAGTGAATTTGAAGCGTTTAAGGGAAGTGTACGGTAGTGTTTTGGCAGAAAATTGCTTTTCTCACAGTCCTCACTGTTTTGATGATAACTCGAGAACGGTGGAATGTTAGCGTTTGCGGTATGTTGCATCGTGTCCAGCACATCGAATTACCCCTATACAGTGAATTTGAAGCGTTTAAGGGAAGTGTACGGTAGTGTTTTGGCAGAAAATTGCTTTTTTCGAAAATCGAGGAAATTCGGTGATAACTCGAGAACCGCTGAATGTTAGCGTTTGCCGTATGTTGCATCGTGTTCAGCGCATCGAATTACCCCTATACAGTGAATTCGGAGTGGTTACGGGAAGTGTACGGTAGTGTTTTGGAAGGAAAACCCGTTTATGCGATATTCGTGCGTTTCACGGGCAGAAAAGCACGTTTTTCACAGTCCTCACTCTTTTGATGATAACTCGAGAACGGTCGAATGTTAGCGTTTGCCGCATGTTGCATCGTGTTCAGCACATCGAATTACCCCTATACAGTGAATTTGAAGCGTTTAAGGGAAGTGTACGGTAGTGTTTTGGCAGAAAATTGCTTTTCTCACAGTCCTCACTGTTTTGATGATAACTCGAGAACGGTGGAATGTTAGCGTTTGCGGTATGTTGCATCGTGTTCAGCACATCGAATTACCCCTATACAGTGAATTTGAAGCGTTTAACGGAAGTGTACGGTAGTGTTTTGGCAGAAAATTGCTTTTTTCGAAAATCGAGCAATTCGCTGATAACTCGAGAACGGTCGAATGTTAGCGTTTGCCGTATGTTGCATCGTGTTCAGCACATCGAATTACCCCTATACAGTGAATTTGAAGCGTTTAAGGGAAGTGTACGGTAGTGTTTTGGCAGAAAATTGCTTTTTTCGAAAATCGAGGAAATTCGGTGATAACTCGAGAACCGTTGAATGTTAGCGTTTGCCGTATGTTGCATCGTGTTCAGCGCATCGAATTACCCTTATACAATGAATTTGGAGTGGTTACGGGAAGTGTACGGTAGTGTTTTGGCAGAAAATTGCTTTTTTCGAAAATCGAGGAAATTCGGTGATAACTCGAGAACCGTTGAATGTTAGCGTTTGCCGTATGTTGCATCGTGTTCAGCGCATCGAATTACCCCTATACAGTGAATTTGGAGTGGTTACGGGAAGTGTACGGTAGTGTTTTGGAAGGAAAACCCGTTTATGCGATATTCGTGCGTTTCACGGGCAGAAAAGCACGTTTTTCACAGTCCTCACTCTTTTGATGATAACTCGAGAACGGTCGAATGTTAGCGTTTGCCGCATGTTGCATCGTGTTCAGCACATCGAATTACCCCTATACAGTGAATTTGAAGCGTTTAACGGAAGTGTACGGTAGTGTTTTGGCAGAAAATTGCTTTTTTCGAAAATCGAGCAATTCGCTGATAACTCGAGAACGGTCGAATGTTAGCGTTTGCCGTATGTTGCATCGTGTTCAGCACATCGAATTACCCCTATACAGTGAATTTGAAGCGTTTAAGGGAAGTGTACGGTAGTGTTTTGGCAGAAAATTGCTTTTTTCGAAAATCGAGGAAATTCGGTGATAACTCGAGAACCGTTGAATGTTAGCGTTTGCCGTATGTTGCATCGTGTTCAGCGCATCGAATTACCCCTATACAGTGAATTTGGAGTGGTTACGGGAAGTGTACGGTAGTGTTTTGGAAGGAAAACCCGTTTATGCGATATTCGTGCGTTTCACGGGCAGAAAAGCACGTTTTTCACAGTCCTCACTCTTTTGATGATAACTCGAGAACGGTCGAATGTTAGCGTTTGCCGCATGTTGCATCGTGTTCAGCACATCGAATTACCCCTATACAGTGAATTTGAAGCGTTTAACGGAAGTGTACGGTAGTGTTTTGGCAGAAAATTGCTTTTTTCGAAAATCGAGCAATTCGCTGATAACTCGAGAACGGTCGAATGTTAGCGTTTGCCGTATGTTGCATCGTGTTCAGCACATCGAATTACCCCTATGCAGTGAATTTGAAGCGTTTAAGGGAAGTGTACGGTAGTGTTTTGGCAGAAAATTGCTTTTTTCGAAAATCGAGGAAATTCGGTGATAACTCGAGAACCGTTGAATGTTAGCGTTTGCCGTATGTTGCATCGTGTTCAGCGCATCGAATTACCCTTATACAATGAATTTGGAGTGGTTACGGGAAGTGTACGGTAGTGTTTTGGATGGAAAACCCGTTTATGCGATATTCGTGCGTTTCACGGGCAGAAAAGCACGTTTTTCACAGTCCTCACTATTTTGATGATAACTCGAGAACGGTCAAATGTTAGCGTTTGCCGGATGTTGCATCGTGTTCAGCACATCGAATTACCCGTATACAGTGAATTTGAAGCGTTTAAGGGAAGTGTACGGTAGTGTTTTGGCAGAAAAGTGCTTTTTTCGAAAATCGAGCAATTCGCTGATAACTCGAGAACGGTCGAATGTTAGCGTTTGCCGTATGTTGCATCGTGTTCAGCACATCGACTTACCCCTATACAGTGAATTTGAAGCGTTTAAGGGAAGTGTACGGTAGTGTTTTGGCAGAAAATTGCTTTTTTCGAAAATCGAGGAAATTCGGTGATAACTCGAGAACCGTTGAATGTTAGCGTTTGCCGTATGTTGCATCGTGTTCAGCGCATCGAATTACCCTTATACAATGAATTTGGAGTGGTTACGGGAAGTGTACGGTAGTGTTTTGGATGGAAAACCCGTTTATGCGATATTCGTGCGTTTCACGGGCAGAAAAGCACGTTTTTCACAGTCCTCACTATTTTGATGATAACTCGAGAACGGTCAAATGTTAGCGTTTGCCGGATGTTGCATCGTGTTCAGCCCATCGAATTACCCGTATACAGTGAATTTGAAGCGTTTAAGGGAAGAGTACGGTAGTGTTTTGGCAGAAAATTGCTTTTTTTCGAAAATCGAGGAAATTCAGTGATAACTGGAGAACGGTCGAATGTTAGCGTTTGCCGTATGTTGCATCGTATTCAGCACATCGAATTACCCCTATACAGTGAATTTGAAGCGTTTAAGGGAAGTGTACGGTAGTGTTTTGGCAGAAAATTGCTTTTTTCGAAAATCGAGTAATTCGCTGATAACTCGAGAACGGTCGAATGTTAGCGTTTGCCGGATGTAGCATCGTGTTCAGCACATCGAATTACCCCTATACAGTGAATTTGAAGCGTTTAAGGGAAGTGTACGGTAGTGTTTTGGCAGAAAATTGCTTTTTTCGAAAATCGAGGAAATTCGGTGATAACTCGAGAACCGTTGAATGTTAGCGTTTGCCGTATGTTGCATCGTGTTCAGCGCATCGAATTACCCCTATACAGTGAATTTGGAGTGGTTACGGGAAGTGTACGGTAGTGTTTTGGAAGGAAAACCCGTTTATGCGATATTCGTGCGTTTCACGGGCAGAAAAGCACGTTTTTCACAGTCCTCACTCTTTTGATGATAACTCGAGAACGGTCGAATGTTAGCGTTTGCCGCATGTTGCATCGTGTTCAGCACATCGAATTACCCCTATACAGTGAATTTGAAGCGTTTAACGGAAGTGTACGGTAGTGTTTTGGCAGAAAATTGCTTTTTTCGAAAATCGAGCAATTCGCTGATAACTCGAGAACGGTCGAATGTTAGCGTTTGCCGGATGTTGCATCGTGTTCAGCACATCGAATTACCCCTATACAGTGAATTTGAAGCGTTTAAGGGAAGTGTACGGTAGTGTTTTGGCAGAAAATTGCTTTTTTCGAAAATCGAGTAATTCGCTGATAACTCGAGAACGGTCGAATGTTAGCGTTTGCCGGATGTTGCATCGTGTTCAGCACATCGAATTACACCTATACAGTGAATTTGAAGCGTTTAAGGGAAGTGTACGGTAGTGTTTTGGCAGAAAATTGCTTTTTTCGAAAATCGAGGAAATTCAGTGATAACTGGAGAACGGTCGAATGTTAGCGTTTGCCGTATGTTGCATCGTGTTCAGCACATCGAATTACCCCTATATAGTGAATTTGAAGCGTTTAAGGGAAGTGTACGGTAGTGTTTTGGAAGGAAAACCCGTTTATGCGATATTCGTGCGTTTCACGGGCAGAAAAGCACGTTTTTCACAGTTCTCACTCTTTTGATGATCACTCGAGAACGGTCGAATGTTAGCGTTTGCCGCATGTTGCATCGTGTTCAGCACATCGAATTACCCCTATACAGTGAATTTGAAGCGTTTAAGGGAAGTGTACGGTAGTGTTTTGGCAGAAAATTGCTTTTCTCACAGTCCTCACTGTTTTGATGATAACTCGAGAACGGTCGAATGTTAGCGTTTGCCGTATGTTGCATCGTGTTCAGCACATCGAATTACCCCTATACAGTGAATTTGAAGCGTTTAAGGGAAGTGTACGGTAGTGTTTTGGCAGAAAATTGCTTTTTTCGAAAATCGAGGAAATTCGGTGATAACTCGAGAACCGTTGAATGTTAGCGTTTGCCGTATGTTGCATCGTGTTCAGCGCATCGAATTACCCCTATACAGTGAATTTGGAGTGGTTACGGGAAGTGTACGGTAGTGTTTTGGAAGGAAAACCCGTTTATGCGATATTCGTGCGTTTCACGGGCAGAAAAGCACGTTTTTCACAGTCCTCACTCTTTTGATGATAACTCGAGAACGGTCGAATGTTAGCGTTTGCCGCATGTTGCATCGTGTTCAGCACATCGAATTACCCCTATACAGTGAATTTGAAGCGTTTAACGGAAGTGTACGGTAGTGTTTTGGCAGAAAATTGCTTTTTTCGAAAATCGAGCAATTCGCTGATAACTCGAGAACGGTCGAATGTTAGCGTTTGCCGGATGTTGCATCGTGTTCAGCACATCGAATTACCCCTATACAGTGAATTTGAAGCGTTTAAGGGAAGTGTACGGTAGTGTTTTGGCAGAAAATTGCTTTTTTCGAAAATCGAGTAATTCGCTGATAACTCGAGAACGGTCGAATGTTAGCGTTTGCCGGATGTTGCATCGTGTTCAGCACATCGAATTACCCCTATACAGTGAATTTGAAGCGTTTAAGGGAAGTGTACGGTAGTGTTTTGGCAGAAAATTGCTTTTTTCGAAAATCGAGGAAATTCAGTGATAACTGGAGAACGGTCGAATGTTAGCGTTTGCCGTATGTTGCATCGTGTTCAGCACATCGAACTACCCCTATATAGTGAATTTGAAGCGTTTAAGGGAAGTGTACGGTAGAGTTTTGGAAGGAAAACCCGTTGATGCGATATTCGTGCGTTTCACGGGCAGAAAAGCACGTTTTTCACAGTTCTCACTCTTTTGATGATAACTCGAGAACGGTCGAATGTTAGCGTTTGCCGTATGTTGCATCGTGTTCAGCACATCGAATTACCCCTATATAGTGAATTTGAAGCGTTTAAGGGAAGTGTACGGTAGTGGTTTGGAAGGAAAACCCGTTTATGCGATATTCGTGCGTTTCACGGGCAGAAAAGCACGTTTTTCACAGTTCTCACTCTTTTGATGATCACTCGAGAACGGTCGAATGTTAGCGTTTGCCGCATGTTGCATCGTGTTCAGCACATCGAATTACCCCTATACAGTGAATTTGAAGCGTTTAAGGGAAGTGTACGGTAGTGTTTTGGCAGAAAATTGCTTTTCTCACAGTCCTCACTGTTTTGATGATAACTCAAGAACGGTCGAATGTTAGCGTTTGCCGTATGTTGCATCGTGTTCAGCACATCGAATTACCCGTATATAGTGAATTTGAAGCGTTTAAGGGAAGTGTACGGTAGAGTTTTGGAAGGAAAACCCGTTGATGCGATATTCGTGCGTTTCACGGGCAGAAAAGCACGTTTTTCACAGTTCTCACTCTTTTGATGATAACTCGAGAACGGTCGAATGTTAGCGTTTGCCGCATGTTGCATCGTGTTCAGAGCATCGAATTACCCCTATACAGTGACTTTGAAGCGTTTATGGGAAGTGTACGGTAGTGTTTTGGCAGAAAATTGCTTTTCTCACAGTCCTCACTGTTTTGATGATAACTCGAGAACGGTCGAATGTTAGCGTTTGGCGTATGTTGCATCGTGTTCAGCACATCGAACCACCCCTATACCGTGAATTTGAAGCGTTTAAGAGAAGTGTACGGTAGTGTTTTGGCAGAAAATTGCTTTTTCCGAAAATTGAGGAAATTCGGTGATAACTGGAGAACCGTTGAATGTTAGCGTTTGCCGTATGTTGCATCGTGTTCAGCGCATCGAATTACCCCTATACAGTGAATTTGGAGTGGTTACGGGAAGTGTACGGTAGTGTTTTGGAAGGAAAACCCGTTTATGCGATATTCGTGCGTTTCACGGGCAGAAAGGCACGTTTTTCACAGGCCTCACTCTTTTGATGATAACTCGAGAACGGTCGAATGTTAGCGTTTGCCGCATGTTGCATCGTGTTCAGCACATCGAATTACCCCTATACAGTGAATTTGAAGCGTTTAACGGAAGTGTACTGTGACGTGACATTTCGCATGGGCAAAACATCATTCACCTTCGCGTCGCTTTTCCTTAGTGAAAAATAAAATAAAAAAAAACTTAACCTAAACTCAAAATTTGGGCGCCAGTTGGTTTGTACGCCGAACCAACAACGCGAGAGTTTCTAACTTAACGCAAAATCCTCGAGACGCAAAATTTCTCTAAACGCAAAGTCTCAAAATATTCAAAATTAAAACGAAAAAGGAGTGAACGTCACTTACCGTAACCGCAAACTCGACTTATCTCGAATACCTAAACTAACTTAACTAAACTAGACCTAAGGAAAAGGAAGCGGTAAATCCCGCGCTGCTCAGGAGGTGCTTATGGTAGATGGGGGTGGGTCGAGATGTTAGGGGATAATTGGTCTCAAACACAAGAAAACAACCAAAATAAAACATACACCCGAAAAGTTAATTCTCAAAACTCTATATTTCCTCTCACCAAAATTTACAGAACTCAGAACTTTTGAATTATAATTATTTGGAGTACACGAAGCTTCTGTGATCACGTGAAGTTAGGCCGAATCCAAAAAAAAATCAAATCGAACTAAAATTTCGATCGAACCTAAAACTAACTAGTTTACCGACATCGCGGTCGAGGTTTGTCTCAATTTTTCCCCGAAATTTATCCCATAATAATCCAACGAGACACAAAACGAACTCGGAACTGCACATAAAGCGATAGTTTATCGACTTCTCGGTCGAGACATTTATCCCAATCCAAATTAATTAATTTCGAAAAAACTTAGTTGCCCCTAATCCGATAATTCGTCGACTTTTGGTCGAGAGGGTCATAAAGGTCCTAAATCCCAACGAAATCTGTAACTTCATTAATCTATGTAGTTTTCCAGTCAACCGGGACCGATAGTTTATCGACTTTGCGGTCGAACTAATATAATCCCACAACAAAAAATAGTGATTAATATCCGAAATAGTTTACCCGAAATACTCGACTTTTAGAACAAAAGAAAACCCCATAATAACGCGAAATTAGCTTCAGCCGATGTTTCCGCGACAAAAATTTTATCCCGTAATTTTCAAAATAGTTTTTCGACGCTCCGGTCGAAACATAAGTTTTCACAAAAAAAAACATCGCGACGAATAATCAAAATTATCCTGCCTCGAAATAGTTTATCGACATTGCGGTCGAGATTACATAATTTTATCATAAACAAAAGCCTCACTCAAAGACTCGAAATAGTTTATCGACATTACGGTCGAAATCTCATAATTCCGCAACAAAATTACCGAATCGTGGCCGAATTATAATTTTACAACAAAATTGTCGAATCAAGGCCGAATTATAATTTTACACCAAAATAAATAACACTCAAGAGCGAAGATAGTTTATCGACATCTCGGTCGAGATAATATAATTTCGCAATAAACAAAAAAGATGTTAATTTTCCCTAAAATAATTTTTGGACCTCCCGGTCGAAGTTTCATAACCTTGTAACGCACAAAAAAAAAATCCAATAATGAACCAAATGACATAATGATCTAACCCACAAAAAAAAAACACTCAATAGCGAAGATAGTTTATCGACATCTCGGTCGAGGTGCATGAATTTTCCAACAAGCAAATTGTCGATTATTAACCTCATTAGTTTTTCGACTTTCCGGTCGAGATTATTGTTTTACGACACACTCACAAAAAAGTCTTGAACAATAGTTCGAATTAGTTTTACGACGTTCCGGTCGACATCGCGTAATTTTATAACAAAAAACTTTGTCCCTTAACAACTCATAAATTCCCGAAACCCAAATAATTTTGATTTTCCATTATATCCACAGTGAATTTACAGAGTCGCGAGCAATCATCTTTCTTCCTATTGTGTGACTCGATTATCGACCCGTCTATTTTCGCACCCAAATTTCCCGGAATTTGGACGAATAATACATTCCAAAGGAATGACGTAATCACTCTTACACGAGTGAATATTTTCCCTCCTTTGTCCCGTCTATGTCTGGTAATATGTTTTGCTCTCTTTTTTTTTTTTTTTTTTGTTCACCACGCACATTTCAAAAAAAAAGAGAACAGAAAAAAAAAACGATTCGCACACGGTCCAAGTTCGCGCCGCGTAATTTTGAACATAACGAAAGGGGTTAAAAGTTTGGCCGAAACATAATCCACACGTATGGAACGCGACTCGAATTTCGGCACTGAATTTCTCCAAGAAAATTTTTTGAAAAAAAAAGAATAAAATAAAAACAAGGCGTAAGCCTACCTGAGGGTTTTTTTTTTGTTTTTGATGGTCCCGGCGTCTTTTCTGTTCCAGTCGCGTGTGTTGTGTTGGCGCGCGGTTAAACACGAATGAACATCCCGCTAACGCTAGCTTACGCCGCGATACTTTCGGGGCGCTGTCGATCAGCGAGATGCGCAGTCGCGCGGCGGGATTATTCGAATCCCGTCACACCCCCCTCCTTACATTCCGTTACGCCATCTGAACTGAGTCAGCCGCAACAGACTCCGATGTGCTGAGGATTCCCATAGGGGAACTCCACTCGATTTGGTGCGAGCGACTGGCGGGCATGCATAGGGTAGGGTGGCTAAGGTGAAAGGACAGCGACCAGGGTAATTTTCATAGCCACGTATAATTGCATAGTAACGATAGTACAGTGAGTCCAAAAACAAAAGAAATATAGGTTAGAGCCACAAGAAAAGGGTGAGAGAGAAAAAGAAAAAAAAAAAGAAAGAAAATGAAAAGAGCGTAACAAAAAAAAGAAAAAAAAAAGAGGGAAAACCTAATGTCTTGGACACCGTCCAATGAAGAGAGCGATGGACTCTGTCAATATACAATGGCTCGGACGGCTCGAGTACAGCAAATGGCCGAGGGTACAAAAAACACATCTCTCACATCCATTGATCCATCCAATCTCTCACAGAGGCGTTTGGCCCACGACGCGGGCATCTCCTCGCTCTTGACGCTGGGAGCGTAGCCAGCGCAACTCATCTGCGGTGGGGGTGAACGGCGAGAGGTCCTCTTCGGTGACAGGGGCAGGGCGTCCGGGGGATTCCCGAGGTGACAGGTGAATCGGCGGATAGGGACCGATGTTGACCGTTCGAGCATTTGCGAGGCGTCTCGTCAGGAGGCTGTTTTGCGCTAGTTCCTTAGCGCGACCGTGGCAGGGGCAATTCTCCGTCCGAATGTTCCGTCGACCACATTTGTGGCAGAAATCGCGAGTGTCCGTGTTGGGGCACTCTGCGAAGCGATGTCCTCGCCCTCTGCACTTGTAGCAAAAGGGGGGTCGCTTGATCAGGGCCTTTATCTGACCTGAGGGGTTAGCGGCTGGTGTTGGCCGAGTCGCCGCTGGAGGCACAGTCTCGAAAACGGGCACCGATGGGGTTGGCGAGGGAAGGCACGTAGCTGTCTCCAAGTGCCCGGTCGTCACCGTAGCGATTGATACAGTCGATGGGGCGGCCGAAATAACCACCGCGGTCGAGGATGCCGCGACTGCTGTCCGTGCAGCCGAGTTGACAGGCGTGACTGGCAATGTCAGGGTTGCTGCAGGAGTTATCCCGAGGGTTGGTCCGGGGCTAACAGTGTTGGAAGGAGAACCACTGTCGCTGGAGTCTTTGTGCAGAGAGGCGTCGTCACCTTCCTCGAGGTCAATGCAGAGGCAATCCGGGTCTGACGAGGACCGTAGCTTGGTAGGCACAGCAGGGGTAGTCCCCCGAGGGACCGCAGATTTCGGATTCCCGAGCTGGACTAGGGGCATCGCTTTACTTCCCTGAGCGAGCTTTGGGATGAGGACTCGGGGTTCCTTAGGTGGGTCTGCCGACCTGGGTTGTTGGTGGGTTATGGGCCCTATGGTCGTCACCGGCCCCGAGCTAGGGTTCTCCTTAACTACCTGAGCGGGAGTCTTGATCGGGCGAATCCGAGTTTTGTTGAGGGATCCCCGACGATGAGCGGGAGGTGGACCCGTTAGGCTGTATGTCGAGGCGTCCGACGTGGACCTGTCGGACGTCGCGGTGGATTTCTTCACCGGGGCAACCGAAGGCTTAACAAAACCGGCTGGTTTCGATTTAGGTGTGACGGAGGACTTGTCCGAGGGGTGCGTCGACGCATGTGAGGTAGTCGACGAGGTGCGGCTTCGCGCCGGCTCCGAAGCAGTGGAATGCTTGGATAGCCGAGTCTCAGAGGGGCTTCTGCTAACGTCTCTCGACGAGGGTGACGAGCGGCGGCTAGTGGTTACCGCGTTCGCAGTGCGTTTAGCACCCTTCTGCGGAGGGGTCTGGCCCCCCTTGGAGTCATTCCCCAATTTCGTAGAGACTGCCTTGCCTCTGGTCTTTCGAGGTGGAGAGGGTTCTGGTGTCCGAGGTTTACTCGAGGGTGGCGAGCCCGAAGAACTCGACGAGCTGGAGGTGCTCGATGCCGACGATGATCGAGTCGTCGAGGATTGGGAGTGTCGGGGCCCCGAAGGTGGAGGTCGCTGGATTTTCGGTGTCTTCCGAGCGACAGGGTCCGAGGAGTGTTGGTGGGTCCCCGAAGATCTACGCTTCTCCAACCGTGGAAGGGGAGGCACGATGTAGGCCCCCGAGTTTGTGTACAGTAGACTCTGAAGGACCGTACTATGGATGGCCTGCAACAATCCGGGTTGGGTACGCTCTGCTCGTTCCAAAGTTTCGAGATAGGGAGTCAACGTCGCCCATGCACAAGTGAGGGTGGGCGGCTCTGCTGGCTTAGGTGCAGTAGATCCCGACGTCTGCCCTGGAACTGACATCTTCGTCGAAGGAGGTGGAGGATCGGCCTGATCCGCCACTGGCTGCTGGGGTTTGGGTACCCAAGTGGTGCCACTTGGAGGAGGATCCACTGATTTTTCCGGGGGGAGGGTCTTCTCCTCGGGATCCGGAACCCGATCCGAATCTACGGGTGGCATTCTATTTTCTCTGAAATCAGTGAAGGAAGCGTGCAAGCATGGTTAGGGCGGGGTACATGCAGAAGCGGAAGTACACATAAGCCAATAAAGCACGAAAGCAGAACCTTCAAGTTTTGCAAGCACCACTGGTCTCTTTCCACCAGTAAGCGAAAGCGATCAACAAGTGACTAAGTGTCGCCTCGAAAGGCTAGAAAAAGCACATTAACAAGCTAGTTAGCTCGAGGTCCATGCCGGATACAGCTAAAGGTTGGTCTAATGATCTAGCCGAATTTTGCCTCGATCTCCTAATCAACTCAATCTTATTCTAATTTAAAATTTTTGAACCGGAATCTCTAGCGACTCAACGCGTATTACATGCTAACTAAAGTCTATTTGCGGAGTTAACTCGACGCGTAACCTATACTAAACTAAATTTTTCGCGGAGTATACTCAACGCTTAACTAAATTAAAATTTTCGCGGAATGTACTCAACGCGTAACCTATACTAAATTTGTCGCGGAAGTTACTCAACGCGTACTCTACTCTAACTTACAATTTTATAGCTGGCTCTCCCGGATGCTTCTGGTTATCTCCAGGGGTCTCAACTTAAACAGCCTTGGCAACCCGACTTACCCGCCGGCTGATGCGGTCCATCGGTCTTCCATCGTCAACAAAATCAAAGATAACCAAAAGGAACCCCTTAAGGGAGCGCTGATTACAAAATCAGACCTTTCCATAAACGCTATACTAACTTTCACAAAACCGTCCCCTGATTCTCCCAGATCCGTTGTTGCCAACTAGATCCTCCTAATCGGAGCGCTGATTATATAATCAGACCTTACCAAGGAACTTGACCCTAACCTAAATTGGTGTCTCGATTCTCCCGGATCCGCTGATGCTACTGATCCCCTATTCGGAGCGCTGATCATTCAATCAGACCTTGCCAAGAATACACCCACTCTAAACTCAATGCAGGCACAGGTCTAGGACCTGGTGCGTGCCTCGAAATCTACATCGTAACGAAAACGTATCCTAAGTCAAACGGCACGTTCGGGACGTGAGGGTGGTATCGTCATTACTCACATTTTCGCCAAAACGCTTTTAGCGAGGTTGATGTAGTTTAACGAGATACTCAGCTCGACACTACTCTACTGTACTCAAAATACACATAAAAGCGAATCGACCACATAGGATCGAACCCACGACCTGAACACAACAAGTTCCCAGTTGATACTCAACGAAATACTCGAAACGCATTTTAGAGCGATATGCAGGTGGTGCATTTTAACGAGGTCTCATGCTCGATACTGTATCAGGTAGTTTCACGAGTTACCAAGCTCGAGCGCTAAATTAGGAAGTTTAACGAGTTGCCCAGCTCGAGAGCTTAACTAGGAAGTTTAGCGAGTTCCCCAGCTCGAAGTCTCCATGGGAAGTTTTACGAGGTACCCGGCTCGAACACTACGATTGGGTAGGTCGAGATTTATAATAGGGTTTCAAATCTTCAATCGCAGATTCGCCCACTTCTTTACCACGTAACGTTATCAACTGGTAACGCACACGCGAGATCTTCTGGTGGACAAGATACGGGCCCTCAAAGGGAGGTTCGAGAGTGGCCGAAATGCGCTTGGCGGCATTCGAGAGAGTATGTTTGCGTCGTAAGACGAGGTCACCAACTTGAAATTCGGCCGCCCGATGTCTCAAGTTGTAGTAGTGCGCTTGCTGGTTAGAAGCTTCTATAAGCGCATGTGATAACGCCCGACGTAGGTTATCGAGGCGTTTCATCCGGCTCATCCAATCCTGAATTTCAAGAGGGACGAATTCTGTTTCACCTTCAAGTTCACGTCGAAGCGAGGTTATGGAGGCAGGTTCACGTCCCAAATTCGCGAAGGCGGGTGATGCCTGTAACGCAGAATGATGCGCGGTGTTATACGCGAAACGGAATTCCGCGAGATGGACATCCCACATAGTGTGGTCCCCATCCATGAACGCACGAATCATCGTCTTCAGGGTACGATTGACTCGTTCTATAGGGTTTCCCTGAGGGTGATACGGCGGAGTAGTCTGATGTTCTATTCCCGCGAGATTCATCAGGCTTTGCACATCTTTATTGACGAATTCTCTTCCATTGTCGGAGAAGAAGACCCGAGGTGTGCCCCACCTATTGATGATTACCTCCTCCAAGTGTCTCCTGATTATTTTCCCGGAAACACGCCTGAGAGGGATCACTTCAATCCACTTTGTGAAGAGGTCTTGGAGCACCAGGACATAACAATGTCCCGACCGACTAGGGGTAATAGACCCTACGATATCGGCAGCAACTACTGTCCAAGGACCTTGAGGGATTCGTCTCCCCATCAGTCCCCGAGGGGGAGCTTGATCAACCTTACATCGTTGACAGGTATCACAATGCCTCACGAATGAAACTACATCGCGAAACATACTCGGCCAGTAGTACGAGAGGTAGACACGGTGGTAGGTTTTATCTACCCCGAGATGGCCTGCCTGAGGCAGACTATGACACTCCTCGATGGCTTTATAGCGTAACTCTCGAGGGAGTACGAGCTTCCATGCATCGAGGTCACACATCTCCGTAGAGACGAGGTCCGCGGAACGATGCGTATACAGCCGACCATCTTCAATCCTCCAGTCAGGGAAGAGATCAGGGGCCTGCTGGACATTTCTGTACCGCTTCGTATACCAAGAGTCATTACTCTCGACGGGACCGTCATTGGACAGAAAGGCGATGGTTTCCACTTCAGCGCTTCCACCTTCTGGGGAGCGCGAAAGAGCATCCGGTACGTGGTGCAGCGCACCCTTACGATGGACGATCACGAAATCGTATTCCAACAGGCTTAAAGCCCATCGAGCAAGTCGCCCAGTAGGGTTCTTGAGGTTATGCAACCAGCGAAGGCTACTATGATCACTGATGACGGTGAAAGAGTAGCCCTCGAGATAACACCGAAACTTGCGAATAGACCACAAGACGGCGAGGCACTCAAGTTCGGTGACAGTATACTTCTGCTCAGCAGAACATAACGCACGACTAGCGTACGCGATAACCCGTTCATGACCATCAATGATCTGGGTTAGTACGGCACCAAGACCGACGAGGCTAGCGTCGGTTTGCAACGTGAACGGAAGGATGAAATCCGGACACGCGAGGGTTGGCGAACTCGTCAAGTGGTGCTTGAGGGCATTGAAAGCGGACTGTTGGCTTTCTGTCCACTCCCATACGACGTTTTTGTGCAACAGTTTGTTGAGGGGTTCGGCCATAGTGGCGAATTCAGGTATAAAGCGGCGATACCATGAGGCCATGCCGAGGAACCTTCTGAGTTGTTTGAGGTTTGTAGGGTTCGGATAATTCACGACAGGTTCGATCTTTTCCGGATCGACTTGCAGGCCAGCACTATTTACGATGAACCCGAGATATTTGACCTGCGAGCAGCAGAAGTCGCTCTTCTCGCGATTGATTACGAGACCGGCATCTCCAATCTTCGTCAGGACCTTCCCGAGTAGTACAAGGTGTTCCTCGAATGTTTTCGAGATGATAATAATATCATCGAGATACACAAAGACTTGTGGATACAGTTCTTGACCGATTAATCTGTCCAACAATCGTTGAAACGTTGCCGGCGCGTTGGTTAGTCCATAGGGCATTCGCTTGAAGTGGAACAACCCGCGACCTTCAACGACAAACGCGGTAATCTCGCGAGAATTCGGTTCGAGAGGGATTTGAAAATATGCCTGACTCAAATCGAGGGTGGTTATATAGTTAGCTTGCCGTAACTCGTCCAGAATCCCGGACATGTTAGGCAGAGGGTAAGCATCCTTTTTAGTAATTGCATTGACTCGACGAAAGTCGATGCAAAAACGATACTTTCCGTTTGGCTTTTTCACCATCACGATCGGGCTGGACCACTCGCTTTGGGAGGGGGTGATGATATCGTTTTCCAACATGTCATCTACCTCCTTCCAGATAATTTCCCGGATAGCCGGGTTGGTGTGATAGCATCGCTGCCGGATAGCTTTCACATCACCGACATCAATGTGATGCGAGGTCAGGGTCGTAGTACCAGGTTTCGTCGCCGGAGGCGGAAGGTTCTGGCTGAGGAAATCCTGAAGGATTTTCTCCTGCGATTCATCGATCGTGCGCAACCCGGAGCACATGACGATACGCGAGGATTTTTCGACTGGAGTGAACGAATAACGCGTCGTAGGATCATTACGATAAAACCAGGCTTTATCGTAGAAGTCAATCACTATTTGGGCGTTGATCAAGAAATCCATACCAAGTATAAAATCTTCCGAGACGTTAGGCATCAAAATTGCATCAATCTGAGTATACCTACCTTCCAGGCCAGCGGAGCAAGGAGTGAGATGAGTGACCTCCTCGAATTTGTTGCTTGCGAGGCATACTCGCCGAGGGGGTATTTCCAGCATGGGTAGCTGAACTCGTTGAAAGAGTTTTAACGCGGCAGTGCCAGCGAATGAGCGGTTAGCTCCTGAATCGACCAAAGCTCGTATTTGGGATCCCGAGATGTAGATGTCCACATAAAACGAGCGACACGGGTCGGTCGAGGTGATGTGTTGCAGGACCTCACGGTCAGGAGGGACGTCCGGACGGTCAAGGTGATCCGAGTCTTCAACCGCGACGATAGCCGAGAGGGGTGATGGAGACGGTTCTGTCTCACACGGCAGAGTACTCTCCGAGAGGGTCGAATACACCGGGGGAGGAGGCTGATTGGCGAGGGGTGCGGTTACTGATCTCTCGCACCCCACCCGGCGTTTCCCGGGTTGCAAACCGGACAGTTGCGCGTAATTGCTCCGGAACGGCCGCAACGATAGCAAAAGAGCCTACGCGAATCAGGGCAATCCCTATGCCGATGTCCGTCTTTTCCACAATTCCAGCAAGAGGGGCCTTGCGAGGTGACCGGCCGTGGAGGTGCCGACGGATTGACGACTTGTCTGAGCTGCGAGGGCTGATGCTCCAGGTTCCTAGTCGAACCCGATGGATGTGGAGTCGTCCCGCGAGGGGTGCGGCCCTGAGGACGAGCAAGGTTAGGTCTTAAGGCTGCTCGCCAGGCGAGAGGTGATGCTGGACTAGGGTGAGTCGTCCGAGGCATACTAGGTCGAGATCGCGGCACGAAAGCCGCATCCAGATGTTCAATGACATCCGAGTCTTCCTCCGGGGAAGGTTCTTCTGCCGACCAGCCATCTTCCGTCTCTTCGAAATGAGCAGCACGGCTAGAGAAACGTGGTCCGAAGCCGGAGCGCGTTGGTACACGAGGCGCCGGATAGGCGAGACTGGGGCATAAGGAGTTTTCAGGACGTGGTGGTGGTCTACGTTCAGCCGAACTGGCGTAGATCCGTTCTTGCCTGATGGCCGCCATTTCCAGAGTATCCATAGTCAGCCCTTCAACGAGGGGAATACCGATTTGATACACCGGCAACATTTTCCGATGTGCCTGGCGAACCTGTTCGAAGTCCGACCACTGGGGTCGAAGTCGATTGAAGTATCCACGCATGCAGGAGAAGTAGTCGCGTACAGACTCCCGATCATCTTGAGTTCGACGACTTATTTCCTCCTGCAAGGCGAGCTGATAATCCGGATCAGCGAAGTGATTCCGAAGAGCGTCCTTCATGGCTTCCCATGAGGAGAAGTGATCAGCATGCCCGCGATACCAGTTGAGAGCGGAACCCTCAAGCAAGAAGGCGATAGCACGAACTAGGTGGGTCTCACGCACATTGACGAAAGCCTTACCTTCGTCGATGCGGGAAATGAAACTTTCCACATCCTCATGAGGACGACCTGAGAACTTGATATTCCATCGTCGAATGGTATTCAAGAGCGCAGCAGGCGTAAGAGGTCGACCTGTATCCCGACAGTCGATCTCCTCGTCCGAGGGGTGGTTATCGAAACTTTCGGCTACGGCAGAACGCCGCAGATTCGGGCCGGCGGACTGACGTCGCCGAGGGCTATCATGAGCATAGCGTTGCTCGCGGGGAGGATTCCCGAGGGTTTCCGACGGATAGCCGCGAGAGTTATCTTGGAGCTGTCCTCGAGGGGAATCACGAGAGGGTGACTGCGCACCGTGATATGGATTTCCCGTATTCCGGCGAGGATTGTAATTGGCAGGAAATCTGTACGGCTGTGATTCACGAGGATGGGGTTCTGTCCCAAAAGGCTGCACTTGCCATCTCGACTGACCCACGCCGGGTGCAACCGGAGGGCTTTGATACCCTAGTGGTCGAGTAACCGGTCCGAAGGACAGGGGAGGTCCTCGAGGGGGTTGATCATACGCGGATGAGCGCGACCCATTACTGGACACTTCTGAGTCCGATCCCATTCCCACATTTAAATGGGAACGAGTTCCACCGGGAGTTTCCCGATTAATTTCAACCGAGCGAGCGCCAACTTTGGGAGGTCTACCCCTTTTGCGTTTGGGGAGCACCTCGGCTATTACACTCGGAAACTCTGGAGATTGCTCCGAGGGTTGCCTTACCTCGGCAGGTACTCCGGGGCGAGCGAACTCTTCGTCCCGTGGGACCGCAGGTTCCCTGCGAGGGTCCACAGGATGTTCTTCCTGTGACGCGGTATCCTCTGTACCACGAAGGCTCGTATGACTACGAGTCACGGGTCCTTCTCGACCTGAGTCACTCATGTTGGATTAAATTAATTAATGCAACACGAGCGAGAAAAACTGCCGAGAGCGAGAGGGGACGGAATGATACAAAAGGAAAAGGCGAGAAAGGGAAAGAAAAGGAAATAATAAAAAAAATAGAAAAATAATAACATGAAATAAAAGGAAATTTAAAAAATTATAGGAGGAATTGATAAAATAGTAAAATTAAATGAGACTGAATTGAACAAAAAGAAGGAAGGAAAGAATTCACCTTATTAAAATGTCGGAGCGTCAGCGCTATTGGAGCTGGCGATGGATGTAGAGAGCTCTAGGAACCAACGGTGGATGAGGACGTGGTAATGGCGGACGCCGGTTCTATCATTCCCTTTGAGTAGTGGGAGAGGCCCCCACTGCTACCGTAACCAGGGCAGCCATGTCAACGCCGACATTCTGGGAGGCGAGGGGAACTACTGCGCCCCCACCAATTCCCGCAAGTCACACGTGACTTGGGTCACGTGGGAGTAGGAGAGGTAGACCACTATCCAGCGAAAACCGGAATTACGTCTACCGACGAATGATCTAATCCGAAAGGAATTCGGACGATCACCTCGGGTGAGGTCACCGGGCGAACACAATAGGAGACGATGAGGTCAGCCTACGATTTTTCGAAATGAATCGAGCTAGTTTTAGTTTCTCGACTATTTTGGTCGAAAATAATATCTCCCTTTGTTGAAAACCGATCAACGAGATATTTTCGTTACCGAGTTTTCGGTCGAAAATTCCTTCGTACGAAGACGAGAATTATTTTACTGGCTTTCCAGTCCACAAGAATTTCTCTCGAGAGTTTTAGATTATCGACGTTTTCGGTCGAACTGCAATGCATACTATGTAGAGGGTGGTTTTTAGTTTACCGACATTTCCGGTCGAATTGTCGATTCTTACAGATAGAAGAACGATAGTAGTTTACCGACGTTTCGGTCGAAAGAAAAGAAGGGGATCACATTAAAAAAATCTAATGTACTCAAAAAAATATACCCAAGCCGAATAACCCAAAACAGAGACCAATTATTCGGGGCCCCACGTTGGGCGCCATTTGTGACGTGACATTTCGCATGGGCAAAACATCATTCACCTTCGCGTCGCTTTTCCTTAGTGAAAAATAAAATAAAAAAAAACTTAACCTAAACTCAAAATTTGGGCGCCAGTTGGTTTGTACGCCGAACCAACAACGCGAGAGTTTCTAACTTAACGCAAAATCCTCGAGACGCAAAATTTCTCTAAACGCAAAGTCTCAAAATATTCAAAATTAAAACGAAAAAGGAGTGAACGTCACTTACCGTAACCGCAAACTCGACTTATCTCGAATACCTAAACTAACTTAACTAAACTAGACCTAAGGAAAAGGAAGCGGTAAATCCTGCGCTGCTCAGGAGGTGCTTATGGTAGATGGGGGTGGGTCGAGATGTTAGGGGATAATTGGTCTCAAACACAAGAAAACAACCAAAATAAAACATACACCCGAAAAGTTAATTCTCAAAACTCTATATTTCCTCTCACCAAAATTTACAGAACTCAGAACTTTTGAATTATAATTATTTGGAGTACACGAAGCTTCTGTGATCACGTGAAGTTAGGCCGAATCCAAAAAAAAATCAAATCGAACTAAAATTTCGATCGAACCTAAAACTAACTAGTTTACCGACATCGCGGTCGAGGTTTGTCTCAATTTTTCCCCGAAATTTATCCCATAATAATCCAACGAGACACAAAACGAACTCGGAACTGCACATAAAGCGATAGTTTATCGACTTCTCGGTCGAGACATTTATCCCAATCCAAATTAATTAATTTCAAAAAAACTTAGTTGCCCCTAATCCGATAATTCGTCGACTTTTGGTCGAGAGGGTCATAAAGGTCCTAAATCCCAACGAAATCTGGAACTTCATTAATCTATGTAGTTTTCCAGTCAACCGGGACCGATAGTTTATCGACTTTGCGGTCGAACTAATATAATTCCACAACAAAAAATAGTGATTAATATCCGAAATAGTTTACCCGAAATACTCGACTTTTAGAACAAAAGAAAACCCCATAATAACGCGAAATTAGCTTCAGCCGATGTTTCCGCGACAAAAATTTTATCCCGTAATTTTCAAAATAGTTTTTCGACGCTCCGGTCGAAACATAAGTTTTCACAAAAAAAAAACATCGCGACGAATAATCAAAATTATCCTGCCATGACTCGAAATAGTTCATCGACATTGCGGTCGAGATTACATAATTTTATCATAAACAAAAGCCTCACTCAAAGACTCGAAATAGTTTATCGACATTACGGTCGAAATCTCATAATTCCGCAACAAAATTACCGAATCGTGGCCGAATTATACTTTCGGGGCGCTGTCGATCAGCGAGATGCGCAGTCGCGCGGCGGGATTATTCGAATCCCGTCACAGTACGGTAGTGTTTTGGCAGAAAATTGCTTTTTTCGAAAATCGAGCAATTCGCTGATAACTCGAGAACGGTCGAATGTTAGCGTTTGCCGGATGTTGCATCGTGTTCAGCACATCGAATTACCCCTATACAGTGAATTTGAAGCGTTTAAGGGAAGTGTACGGTAGTGTTTTGGCAGAAAATTGCTTTTTTCGAAAATCGAGTAATTCGCTGATAACTCGAGAACGGTCGAATGTTAGCGTTTGCCGGATGTTGCATCGTGTTCAGCACATCGAATTACCCCTATACAGTGAATTTGAAGCGTTTAAGGGAAGTGTACGGTAGTGTTTTGGCAGAAAATTGCTTTTTTCGAAAATCGAGGAAATTCAGTGATAACTGGAGAACGGTCGAATGTTAGCGTTGCCGTATGTTGCATCGTGTTCAGCACATCGAATTACCCCTATATAGTGAATTTGAAGCGTTTAAGGGAAGTGTACGGTAGTGTTTTGGAAGGAAAACCCGTTTATGCGATATTCGTGCGTTTCACGGGCAGAAAAGCACGTTTTTCACAGTTCTCACTCTTTTGATGATCACTCGAGAACGGTCGAATGTTAGCGTTTGCCGCATGTTGCATCGTGTTCAGCACATCGAATTACCCCTATACAGTGAATTTGAAGCGTTTAAGGGAAGTGTACGGTAGTGTTTTGGCAGAAAATTGCTTTTCTCACAGTCCTCACTGTTTTGATGATAACTCAAGAACGGTCGAATGTTAGCGTTTGCCGTATGTTGCATCGTGTTCAGCACATCGAATTACCCCTATATAGTGAATTTGAAGCGTTTAAGGGAAGTGTACGGTAGAGTTTTGGAAGGAAAACCCGTTGATGCGATATTCGTGCGTTTCACGGGCAGAAAAGCACGTTTTTCACAGTTCTCACTCTTTTGATGATAACTCGAGAACGGTCGAATGTTAGCGTTTGCCGCATGTTGCATCGTGTTCAGCACATCGAATTACCCCTATACAGTGAATTTGAAGCGTTTATGGGAAGTATACGGTAGTGTTTTGGCAGAAAATTGCTTTTCTCACAGTCCTCACTGTTTTGATGATAACTCGAGAACGGTCGAATGTTAGCGTTTGGCGTATGTTGCATCGTGTTCAGCACATCGAACCACCCCTATACAGTGAATTTGAAGCGTTTAAGAGAAGTGTACGGTAGTGTTTTGGCAGAAAATTGCTTTTTCCGAAAATTGAGGAAATTCGGTGATAACTGGAGAACGGTCGAATGTTAGCGTTTGCCGTATGTTGCATCGTGTTCAGCACATCGAATTACCCCTATACAGTGAATTTGAAGCGTTTAAGGGAAGTGTACGGTAGTGTTTTGGCAGAAAATTGCTTTTTTCGAAAATCGAGGAAATTCGGTGATAACTCGAGAACCGTTGAATGTTAGCGTTTGCCGTATGTTGCATCGTGTTCAGCGCATCGAATTACCCCTATACAGTGAATTTGAAGCGTTTAAGGGAAGTGTACGGTAGTGTTTTGGCAGAAAATTGCTTTTTTCGAAAATCGAGGAAATTCAGTGATAACTGGAGAACGGTCGAATGTTAGCGTTTGTCGGATGTTGCATCGTGTTCAGCACATCGAATTACCCCTATACAGTGAATTTGAAGCGTTTAAGGGAAGTGTACGGTAGTGTTTTGGCAGAAAATTGCTTTTTTCGAAAATCGAGTAATTCGCTGATAACTCGAGAACGGTCGAATGTTAGCGTTTGCCGGATGTTGCATCGTGTTCAGCACATCGAATTACCCCTATACAGTGAATTTGAAGCGTTTAAGGGAAGTGTACGGTAGTGTTTTGGCAGAAAATTGCTTTTTTCGAAAATCGAGGAAATTCAGTGATAACTGGAGAACGGTCGAATGTTAGCGTTTGCCGTATGTTGCATCGTGTTCAGCACATCGAATTATCCCTATATAGTGAATTTGAAGCGTTTAAGGGAAGTGTACGGTAGTGTTTTGGAAGGAAAACCCGTTTATGCGATCTTCGTGCGTTTCACGGGCAGAAAAGCACGTTTTTCACAGTTCTCACTCTTTTGATGATCACTCGAGAACGGTCGAATGTTAGCGTTTGCCGCATGTTGCATCGTGTTCAGCACATCGAATTACCCCTATACAGTGAATTTGAAGCGTTTAAGGGAAGTGTACGGTAGTGTTTTGGCAGAAAATTGCTTTTTTCGAAAATCGAGGAAATTCGGTGATAACTCGAGAACCGTTGAATGTTAGCGTTTGCCGTATGTTGCATCGTGTTCAGCGCATCGAATTACCCCTATACAGTGAATTTGGAGTGGTTACGGGAAGTGTACGGTAGTGTTTTGGAAGGAAAACCAGAAAGGTTTCACGGGCAGAAAAGCACGTTTTTCACAGTCCTCACTCTTTTGATGATAACTCGAGAACGGTCAAATGTTAGCGTTTGCCGGATGTTGCATCGTGTTCAGCACATCGAATTACCCCTATACAGTGAATTTGAAGCGTTTAAGGGAAGTGTACGGTAGTGTTTTGGCAGAAAATTGCTTTTTTCGAAAATCGAGGAAATTCAGTGATAACTGGAGAACGGTCGAATGTTAGCGTTTGCCGTATGTTGCATCGTGTTCAGCACATCGAATTACCCCTATATAGTGAATTTGAAGCGTTTAAGGGAAGTGTACGGTAGTGTTTTGGAAGGAAAACCCGTTTATGCGATATTCGTGCGTTTCACGGGCAGAAAAGCACGTTTTTCACAGTTCTCACTCTTTTGATGATAACTCGAGAACGGTCGAATGTTAGCGTTTGCCGTATGTTGCATCGTGTTCAGCACATCGAATTACCCCTATATAGTGAATTTGAAGCGTTTAAGGGAAGTGTACGGTAGAGTTTTGGAAGGAAAACCCGTTTATGCGATATTCGTGCGTTTCACGGGCAGAAAAGCACGTTTTTCACAGTTCTCACTCTTTTGATGATAACTCGAGAACGGTCGCATGTTAGCGTTTCCCGCATGTTGCATCGTGTTCAGCACATCGAATTACCCCTATACAGTGAATTTGAAGCCTTTAAGGGAAGTGTACGGTAGTGTTTTGGCAGAAAATTGCTTTTCTCACAGTCCTCACTGTTTTGATGATAACTCGAGAACGGTCGAATGTTAGCGTTTGCCGTATGTTGCATCGTGTTCAGCACATCGAATTACCCCTATACAGTGAATTTGAAGCGTTTCAGGGAAGTGTACGGTAGTGTTTTGGCAGAAAATTGCTTTTTTTCGAAAATCGAGGAAATTCGGTGATAACTCGAGAACCGTTGAATGTTAGCGTTTGCCGTATGTTGCATCGTGTTCAGCGCATCGAATTACCCCTATACAGTGAATTTGGAGTGGTTACGGGAAGTGTACGGTAGTGTTTTGGAAGGAAAACCAGGAAGGTTTCACGGGCAGAAAAGCACGTTTTTCACAGTCCTCACTCTTTTGATGATAACTCGAGAACGGTCAAATGTTAGCGTTTGCCGGATGTTGCATCGTGTTCAGCACATCGAATTACCCGTATACAGTGAATTTGAAGCGTTTAAGGGAAGTGTACGGTAGTGTTTTGGCAGAAAATTGCTTTTTTCGAAAATCGAGGAAATTCAGTGATAACTGGAGAACGGTCGAATGTTAGCGTTTGCCGTATGTTGCATCGTGTTCAGCACATCGAATTACCCCTATATAGTGAATTTGAAGCGTTTAAGGGAAGTGTACGGTAGAGTTTTGGAAGGAAAACCCGTTTATGCGATATTCGTGCGTTTCACGGGCAGAAAAGCACGTTTTTCACAGTTCTCACTCTTTTGCTGATAACTCGAGAACGGTCGCATGTTAGCGTTTACCGCATGTTGCATCGTGTTCAGCACATCGAATTACCCCTATACAGTGAATTTGAAGCGTTTAAGGGAAGTGTACGGTAGTGTTTTGGCAGAAAATTGCTTTTCTCACAGTCCTCACTGTTTTGATGATAACTCGAGAACGGTCGAATGTTAGCGTTTGCCGTATGTTGCATCGTGTTCAGCACATCGAATTACCCCTATACAGTGAATTTGAAGCGTTTAAGGGAAGTGTACGGTAGTGTTTTGGCAGAAAATTGCTTTTTTCGAAAATCGAGGAAATTCGGTGATAACTCGAGAACCGTTGAATGTTAGCGTTTGCCGTATGTTGCATCGTGTTCAGCGCATCGAATTACCCCTATACAGTGAATTTGGAGTGGTTACGGGAAGTGTACGGTAGTGTTTTGGAAGGAAAACCCGTTTATGCGATATTCGTGCGTTTCACGGGCAGAAAAGCACGTTTTTCACAGTCCTCACTCTTTTGATGATAACTCGAGAACGGTCGAATGTTAGCGTTTGCCGCATGTTGCATCGTGTTCAGCACATCGAATTACCCCTATACAGTGAATTTGAAGCGTTTAAGGGAAGTGTACGGTAGTGTTTTGGCAGAAAATTGCTTTTTTCGAAAATCGAGGAAATTCGGTGATAACTCGAGAACCGTTGAATGTTAGCGTT
Source organism: Asobara japonica (assembly GCA_026005395.1). NCBI lineage: Eukaryota > Metazoa > Arthropoda > Insecta > Hymenoptera > Braconidae > Asobara > Asobara japonica. The sequence goes on from BQMI01000115.1 coordinate 56,968, forward strand.
TGCCGTATGTTGCATCGTGTTCAGCGCATCGAATTACCCCTATACAGTGAATTTGAAGCGTTTAAGGGAAGTGTACGGTAGTGTTTTGGCAGAAAATTGCTTTTTTCGAAAATCGAGGAAATTCAGTGATAACTGGAGAACGGTCGAATGTTAGCGTTTGCCGGATGTTGCATCGTGTTCAGCACATCGAATTACCCCTATACAGTGAATTTGAAGCGTTTAAGGGAAGTGTACGGTAGTGTTTTGGCAGAAAATTGCTTTTTTCGAAAATCGAGTAATTCGCTGATAACTCGAGAACGGTCGAATGTTAGCGTTTGCCGGATGTTGCATCGTGTTCAGCACATCGAATTACCCCTATACAGTGAATTTGAAGCGTTTAAGGGAAGTGTACGGTAGTGTTTTGGCAGAAAATTGCTTTTTTCGAAAATCGAGGAAATTCAGTGATAACTGGAGAACGGTCGAATGTTAGCGTTTGCCGTATGTTGCATCGTGTTCAGCACATCGAATTATCCCTATATAGTGAATTTGAAGCGTTTAAGGGAAGTGTACGGTAGTGTTTTGGAAGGAAAACCCGTTTATGCGATCTTCGTGCGTTTCACGGGCAGAAAAGCACGTTTTTCACAGTTCTCACTCTTTTGATGATCACTCGAGAACGGTCGAATGTTAGCGTTTGCCGCATGTTGCATCGTGTTCAGCACATCGAATTACCCCTATACAGTGAATTTGAAGCGTTTAAGGGAAGTGTACGGTAGTGTTTTGGCAGAAAATTGCTTTTTTTCGAAAATCGAGGAAATTCGGTGATAACTCGAGAACCGTTGAATGTTAGCGTTTGCCGTATGTTGCATCGTGTTCAGCGCATCGAATTACCCCTATACAGTGAATTTGGAGTGGTTACGGGAAGTGTACGGTAGTGTTTTGGAAGGAAAACCAGAAAGGTTTCACGGGCAGAAAAGCACGTTTTTCACAGTCCTCACTCTTTTGATGATAACTCGAGAACGGTCAAATGTTAGCGTTTGCCGGATGTTGCATCGTGTTCAGCACATCGAATTACCCCTATACAGTGAATTTGAAGCGTTTAAGGGAAGTGTACGGTAGTGTTTTGGCAGAAAATTGCTTTTTTCGAAAATCGAGGAAATTCAGTGATAACTGGAGAACGGTCGAATGTTAGCGTTTGCCGTATGTTGCATCGTGTTCAGCACATCGAATTACCCCTATATAGTGAATTTGAAGCGTTTAAGGGAAGTGTACGGTAGTGTTTTGGAAGGAAAACCCGTTTATGCGATATTCGTGCGTTTCACGGGCAGAAAAGCACGTTTTTCACAGTTCTCACTCTTTTGATGATAACTCGAGAACGGTCGAATGTTAGCGTTTGCCGTATGTTGCATCGTGTTCAGCACATCGAATTACCCCTATATAGTGAATTTGAAGCGTTTAAGGGAAGTGTACGGTAGAGTTTTGGAAGGAAAACCCGTTTATGCGATATTCGTGCGTTTCACGGGCAGAAAAGCACGTTTTTCACAGTTCTCACTCTTTTGATGATAACTCGAGAACGGTCGCATGTTAGCGTTTCCCGCATGTTGCATCGTGTTCAGCACATCGAATTACCCCTATACAGTGAATTTGAAGCCTTTAAGGGAAGTGTACGGTAGTGTTTTGGCAGAAAATTGCTTTTCTCACAGTCCTCACTGTTTTGATGATAACTCGAGAACGGTCGAATGTTAGCGTTTGCCGTATGTTGCATCGTGTTCAGCACATCGAATTACCCCTATACAGTGAATTTGAAGCGTTTCAGGGAAGTGTACGGTAGTGTTTTGGCAGAAAATTGCTTTTTTCGAAAATCGAGGAAATTCGGTGATAACTCGAGAACCGTTGAATGTTAGCGTTTGCCGTATGTTGCATCGTGTTCAGCGCATCGAATTACCCCTATACAGTGAATTTGGAGTGGTTACGGGAAGTGTACGGTAGTGTTTTGGAAGGAAAACCAGGAAGGTTTCACGGGCAGAAAAGCACGTTTTTCACAGTCCTCACTCTTTTGATGATAACTCGAGAACGGTCAAATGTTAGCGTTTGCCGGATGTTGCATCGTGTTCAGCACATCGAATTACCCGTATACAGTGAATTTGAAGCGTTTAAGGGAAGTGTACGGTAGTGTTTTGGCAGAAAATTGCTTTTTTCGAAAATCGAGGAAATTCAGTGATAACTGGAGAACGGTCGAATGTTAGCGTTTGCCGTATGTTGCATCGTGTTCAGCACATCGAATTACCCCTATATAGTGAATTTGAAGCGTTTAAGGGAAGTGTACGGTAGAGTTTTGGAAGGAAAACCCGTTTATGCGATATTCGTGCGTTTCACGGGCAGAAAAGCACGTTTTTCACAGTTCTCACTCTTTTGCTGATAACTCGAGAACGGTCGCATGTTAGCGTTTACCGCATGTTGCATCGTGTTCAGCACATCGAATTACCCCTATACAGTGAATTTGAAGCGTTTAAGGGAAGTGTACGGTAGTGTTTTGGCAGAAAATTGCTTTTCTCACAGTCCTCACTGTTTTGATGATAACTCGAGAACGGTCGAATGTTAGCGTTTGCCGTATGTTGCATCGTGTTCAGCACATCGAATTACCCCTATACAGTGAATTTGAAGCGTTTAAGGGAAGTGTACGGTAGTGTTTTGGCAGAAAATTGCTTTTTTCGAAAATCGAGGAAATTCGGTGATAACTCGAGAACCGTTGAATGTTAGCGTTTGCCGTATGTTGCATCGTGTTCAGCGCATCGAATTACCCCTATACAGTGAATTTGGAGTGGTTACGGGAAGTGTACGGTAGTGTTTTGGAAGGAAAACCCGTTTATGCGATATTCGTGCGTTTCACGGGCAGAAAAGCACGTTTTTCACAGTCCTCACTCTTTTGATGATAACTCGAGAACGGTCGAATGTTAGCGTTTGCCGCATGTTGCATCGTGTTCAGCACATCGAATTACCCCTATACAGTGAATTTGAAGCGTTTAACGGAAGTGTACGGTAGTGTTTTGGCAGAAAATTGCTTTTTTCGAAAATCGAGCAATTCGCTGATAACTCGAGAACGGTCGAATGTTAGCGTTTGCCGGATGTTGCATCGTGTTCAGCACATCGAATTACCCCTATATAGTGAATTTGAAGCGTTTAAGGGAAGTGTACGGTAGAGTTTTGGAAGGAAAACCCGTTGATGCGATATTCGTGCGTTTCACGGGCAGAAAAGCACGTTTTTCACAGTTCTCACTCTTTTGATGATAACTCGAGAACGGTCGAATGTTAGCGTTTGCCGCATGTTGCATCGTGTTCAGCACATCGAATTACCACTATACAGTGAATTTGAAGCGTTTATGGGAAGTGTACGGTAGTGTTTTGGCAGAAAATTGCTTTTCTCACAGTCCTCACTGTTTTGATGATAACTCGAGAACGGTCGAATGTTAGCGTTTGGCGTATGTTGCATCGTGTTCAGCACATCGAACCACCCCTATACAGTGAATTTGAAGCGTTTAAGAGAAGTGTACGGTAGTGTTTTGGCAGAAAATTGCTTTTTCCGAAAATTAAGGAAATTCGGTGATAACTGGAGAACGGTCGAATGTTAGCGTTTGCCGTATGTTGCATCGTGTTCAGCACATCGAATTACCCCTATACAGTGAATTTGAAGCGTTTAAGGGAAGTGTACGGTAGTGTTTTGGCAGAAAATTGCTTTTTTCGAAAATCGAGGAAATTCGGTGATAACTCGAGAACCGTTGAATGTTAGCGTTTGCCGTATGTTGCATCGTGTTCAGCGCATCGAATTACCCCTATACAGTGAATTTGGAGTGGTTACGGGAAGTGTACGGTAGTGTTTTGGAAGGAAAACCAGAAAGGTTTCACGGGCAGAAAAGCACGTTTTTCACAGTCCTCACTCTTTTGATGATAACTCGAGAACGGTCAAATGTTAGCGTTTGCCGGATGTTGCATCGTGTTCAGCACATCGAATTACCCCTATACAGTGAATTTGAAGCGTTTAAGGGAAGTGTACGGTAGTGTTTTGGCAGAAAATTGCTTTTTTCGAAAATCGAGGAAATTCAGTGATAACTGGAGAACGGTCGAATGTTAGCGTTTGCCGTATGTTGCATCGTGTTCAGCACATCGAATTACCCCTATACAGTGAATTTGAAGCGTTTCAGGGAAGTGTACGGTAGTGTTTTGGCAGAAAATTGCTTTTTTCGAAAATCGAGGAAATTCGGTGATAACTCGAGAACCGTTGAATGTTAGCGTTTGCCGTATGTTGCATCGTGTTCAGCGCATCGAATTACCCCTATACAGTGAATTTGGAGTGGTTACGGGAAGTGTACGGTAGTGTTTTGGAAGGAAAACCCGTTTATGCGATATTCGTGCGTTTCACGGGCAGAAAAGCACGTTTTTCACAGTCCTCACTCTTTTGATGATAACTCGAGAACGGTCGAATGTTAGCATTTGCCGCATGTTGCATCGTGTTCAGCACATCGAATTACCCCTATACAGTGAATTTGAAGCGTTTAACGGAAGTGTACGGTAGTGTTTTGGCAGAAAATTGCTTTTTTCGAAAATCGAGCAATTCGCTGATAACTCGAGAACGGTCGAATGTTAGCGTTTGCCGGATGTTGCATCGTGTTCAGCACATCGAATTACCCCTATACAGTGAATTTGAAGCGTTTAAGGGAAGTGTACGGTAGTGTTTTGGCAGAAAATTGCTTTTTTCGAAAATCGAGTAATTCGCTGATAACTCGAGAACGGTCGAATGTTAGCGTTTGCCGGATGTTGCATCGTGTTCAGCACATCGAATTACCCCTATACAGTGAATTTGAAGCGTTTAAGGGAAGTGTACGGTAGTGTTTTGGCAGAAAATTGCTTTTTTCGAAAATCGAGGAAATTCAGTGATAACTGGAGAACGGTCGAATGTTAGCGTTTGCCGTATGTTGCATCGTGTTCAGCACATCGAATTATCCCTATATAGTGAATTTGAAGCGTTTAAGGGAAGTGTACGGTAGTGTTTTGGAAGGAAAACCCGTTTATGCGATCTTCGTGCGTTTCACGGGCAGAAAAGCACGTTTTTCACAGTTCTCACTCTTTTGATGATCACTCGAGAACGGTCGAATGTTAGCGTTTGCCGCATGTTGCATCGTGTTCAGCACATCGAATTACCCCTATACAGTGAATTTGAAGCGTTTAAGGGAAGTGTACGGTAGTGTTTTGGCAGAAAATTGCTTTTTTCGAAAATCGAGGAAATTCGGTGATAACTCGAGAACCGTTGAATGTTAGCGTTTGCCGTATGTTGCATCGTGTTCAGCGCATCGAATTACCCCTATACAGTGAATTTGGAGTGGTTACGGGAAGTGTACGGTAGAGTTTTGGAAGGAAAACCCGTTTATGCGATATTCGTGCGTTTCACGGGCAGAAAAGCACGTTTTTCACAGTTCTCACTCTTTTGCTGATAACTCGAGAACGGTCGCATGTTAGCGTTTACCGCATGTTGCATCGTGTTCAGCACATCGAATTACCCCTATACAGTGAATTTGAAGCGTTTAAGGGAAGTGTACGGTAGTGTTTTGGCAGAAAATTGCTTTTCTCACAGTCCTCACTGTTTTGATGATAACTCGAGAACGGTCGAATGTTAGCGTTTGCCGTATGTTGCATCGTGTTCAGCACATCGAATTACCCCTATACAGTGAATTTGAAGCGTTTAAGGGAAGTGTACGGTAGTGTTTTGGCAGAAAATTGCTTTTTTCGAAAATCGAGGAAATTCGGTGATAACTCGAGAACCGTTGAATGTTAGCGTTTGCCGTATGTTGCATCGTGTTCAGCGCATCGAATTACCCCTATACAGTGAATTTGGAGTGGTTACGGGAAGTGTACGGTAGTGTTTTGGAAGGAAAACCCGTTTATGCGATATTCGTGCGTTTCACGGGCAGAAAAGCACGTTTTTCACAGTCCTCACTCTTTTGATGATAACTCGAGAACGGTCGAATGTTAGCGTTTGCCGCATGTTGCATCGTGTTCAGCACATCGAATTACCCCTATACAGTGAATTTGAAGCGTTTAACGGAAGTGTACGGTAGTGTTTTGGCAGAAAATTGCTTTTTTCGAAAATCGAGCAATTCGCTGATAACTCGAGAACGGTCGAATGTTAGCGTTTGCCGGATGTTGCATCGTGTTCAGCACATCGAATACCCCTATATAGTGAATTGAAGCGTTTTAAGGGAAGTGTACGGTAGAGTTTTGGAAGGAAAACCCGTTGATGCGATATTCGTGCGTTTCACGGGCAGAAAAGCACGTTTTTCACAGTTCTCACTCTTTTGATGATAACTCGAGAACGGTCGAATGTTAGCGTTTGCCGCATGTTGCATCGTGTTCAGCACATCGAATTACCACTATACAGTGAATTTGAAGCGTTTATGGGAAGTGTACGGTAGTGTTTTGGCAGAAAATTGCTTTTCTCACAGTCCTCACTGTTTGATGATAACTCGAGGAACGGTCGAATGTTAGCGTTTGGCGTATGTTGCATCGTGTTCAGCACATCGAACCACCCTATACAGTGAATTTGAAGCGTTTAAGAGAAGTGTACGGTAGTGTTTTGGCAGAAAATTGCTTTTTCCGAAAATTAAGGAAATTCGGTGATAACTGGAGAACGGTCGAATGTTAGCGTTTGCCGTATGTTGCATCGTGTTCAGCACATCGAATTACCCCTAACAGTGAAATTTGAAGCGTTTAAGGGAAGTGTACGGTAGTGTTTTGCAGAAAATTGCTTTTTTCGAAAATCGAGGAAATTCGGTGATGAACTCGAGAACCGTTGAATGTTAGCGTTTGCCGTATGTTGCATCGTGTTCAGCGCATCGAATTACCCCTATACAGTGAATTTGGAGTGGTTACGGGAAGTGTACGGTAGTGTTTTGGAAGGAAAACCAGAAAGGTTTCACGGGCAGAAAAGCACGTTTTTCACAGTCCTAACTCTTTTGATGATAACTCGAGAACGGTCAAATGTTAGCGTTTGCAGGATGTTGCATCGTGTTCAGCACATCGAATTACCCTATACAGTGAATTTGAAGCGTTTAAGGGAAGT
>BQMI01000116.1:0-113152 GCA_026005395.1 Asobara japonica
GACTCCAAATTTTGCCCTCTTTCCACCCTCAAATTTAGCGTGCACAGTTGCGGGCTACCCTGTATACGTATTCATCCGATTTTTGTTCCCAAATATGAGCCTTAACGAGATCTATGAACTGGTTGAACTCAATGCTGTGTAATATGAGATATTCCGGTTTTTGCTTCCATTCGCCTGGAAACAGCTTTGTCAATACTGGAACATTTCCATTTTGTGTGCAATCGGACCACTCGGAAGCTTACCACCAATGAAATTGGGGAAAATAAAAAAAACGGTGACATATTTGACACATTCGAATGGGTGGACCCGAGGACCGCCTGCTTGTTTTAACTTTCCGACAGGAAGTTATTGTAATGACACCGAAAATGAAAAGTATCAGGGAGAGGCACTGGCATCGCGAAAGTGGGGGTTTGGCTGGAAAGTGGGTCCGTGGTTTTTGGCCAAATTGGAAAGGTTGAAGGAGTGGAATGGGGCGGAAAGTGTAAGAAAAGTGTGGGAGGAACGCCGAGGCTGGCGGGTAAATGAAGGTGAAGGTGTGGGTGGTATGCAAGAGAAGATATCACGATTGCAAGGGGCTGCCCAGAAAATGGAGGTTAGAGTGAGTGGCAAAAGAACGAAGAGAGAGAGAGAGAGTGAATGTGAACGGAGAAGGCACGTGTTAGCGGGGGAATGCCCAAAGATGGCACCACCAGGGATGAAGCAGAGGCGAGTGTAAGAAGTGGCAGGGGGGGGGGGCAGAGTGGCAGTGAAATGGAAGAGATGGAAAGTGAATTTGAGCGGGAGAGGCAAACATGGAGGGCTCGAAGGGGCATTTCGGCACGTGGTGAGTGGAGGAATAAGCTGACGAAGGAACTGAGTGAAGGCTGGACCAGGGAGGCTCGAAGGCTGCTAGAGCGGAAGAGAGCAGTGAGGGGGAAAGAGAAAGAGAAAGGAGTGACACCCCGGAGGTAAGGAATGGGGAAAGTGATATGTGACTGAAGTGGTTTAATGAGACGCGGGAATCAATTCTTCATATAAACAGTTTGACTAAGAAGCTATGTACCAAGGAATATAGTGAAAGACTGTAGGATTCTTTTGTTGAAAACCAATTAGAAATGTAGTAGAGTAGATGATATTATACTATTAGGCACATACGTATCATAAGTTTCTGCTACAATGTTAAAATGGAGAAGTGGGCAGAAGGCAATAAGTGATGTACAGTATAAAGAAATGTATATACAACGTCAATAAATCACTATCTATCTATCTATCTGAAAAGTGTCAGATCGATTAAATTTTCACTTTTCTCGGCGTTTGGCATCATCCTGACACGTTACCAATGAGATGTTCGTGTGTGTCTGTGTGTGTGTGTACGTATGTGAGCAAATCTTTGGCGAACGGTTTCTCGTAAACGGCTGGAGCGATTTTAATTTTTTTCGTTCAAAAATTACGTCTCGCCGAGTTTCTTTTAATCGGCCAGGTAGTTTTCTAGTAATTAACAAAAAAACCACGATTTTAATTGTCCATAACGCTTTATTACATGAACGGTAAGAGTTATGGGAAAAAGTTATGAATGAAAGTTGTACCTCATCTAAGAACAAACATTTTGTGTTTTATGATTTTTTTCATAACACGCATAATTAAGACGATAGCGCTTAATTAATTCGATATGCTCAACGATACAAAATCACGCTATAACACAGACACACACAAATATCGAGAAGTTATAGGTTCGGCCCGTAGAGGGTTAGACCGAAATCGCGTTTATTTGGATTTGAAACCAGTCGTTGCATTTTCACTAATCTCTCAGCCATGATTAGACCGATCGACTTCTTGGTTTACACACTCAAAGGGGATGAAAAAAACTTCAAAAATAAGCCCTTATAAAAAACCTTCACATTCGTTTTATGGAAGTTACGGTGGAAATCGTTTTTTTTTAAACGCTAGTAACTCAAAAAGTGAATTTTTTAAAAATCTGAAATTTTTATCAAAAATAGTCGCCATTATTGCGCACATTTTAGCAGAATTAGAAACAGAGTTGACCAGCAGTTTTTTTTATATTAATTTTTAAATAAGTGAAATGGCAAACATTCGGGAAAATTGCGGTTAATTATACACTAAGTCAATTCTGCTGCAAGATGATGTGTTTTTACCCTTGAAGTACTGAGAGCGGAAATAAAACAGGGTTCAAATTATTCCTTCAACTCTAACCGTTCTCTATAATTATTCCAAGGAATCCTTTTTTTTACAATAGTATATTGTGCATCTAGGGCGGAAAGTTGAACATTCCCGGCGAGTTTGCCGGGCATGCCCGTAGTGGCAAAAAGGGTCAAAAGCTTATTGACCCTTTTTGCTTCCGAATGGAAGCATTGCAATCATTCAATCTTCACTTTCGCTAATTATGCTTGTGAACGATATATAGTGATCTGAAACGTAAACATACGAAGTTTGAGCATAGTGTCTGTATGTATCAATTTTTTTCGAAAATCTTCACTTACAAAATTCAGCATAAAAAGGACTAAATTTTGAGAATAAAATCTGAAAAAATGGTCAGTTATTGGTATTGAGTGTAGCTAGCTGTGGGCGCAATTTCGGTGAAATCTGCCGGTAAGTTTCTTAGAAATCCACTTTTTTTGTTATCTATTCGATTGTTCATATCTCTGAAACTAATGAATATTTTTTAATTGCTTTTTTATCAAAATGTGCGTCTCGACGAGGTCCAAAGAATGGTTAAATCTGGTACGTTCCTTACAAGAAATTGAAGATATTTCAATTTTTCTGTTTTTTTTCGCTTTTTGCGTTTGTACGCACTCTACCGTGTCGAAAAATTGAGATAAAAACTTGAAATTTGAAGCAAAGATTCATTTTATTGTGGTGAAGCACCCCGTTGAATAGCGATTTAATCATATAATTAGTTTTCTAGATTTGAATTTTTTTGTTTTTACGGTTTTTATTTTATTTCTCGATAATTATTCAACCGATTTTATTGTTTTTTTTTTCAAAGTATGTGCCTTGACGAGATCTATAATATGGTTGCAAAAGATTCAGTCACTTCGTTTGGGTACAATGAGATATTCCTATTTTTTAACTTTTGACTTTGGTTTTACTTTTTGTGTTTGTTTGCACTCTAGCGTCCGCAAAAATTGAAATAAGAACTTGAAATTTGGAACAAAGGTTCCTTTTGTTGTGGTCAAGAACCCTATTGAATGGCGACTTAATCGCATCATTAGTTTTCGAGATTTTAATTTTTTCGTATTCACGGTTTTTATGTTATTTCTCGATAATTATTCAATCGATTTTGTTGTTTTTTTTTCAAAATGTGGACCTTAACGACATCTATGATATAGTTGAAAAGCATTGAGTCAATTAGGTTGGGTAATATAAGATATTCCTGTGTTATAACTTTTGACTTTGGTTTTACTTTCTGTTTTTGTTCGCACTCTAGCGACCGCAAAAATTGAGATAAAAACTTGAAATTTGGAACAGAGGTTCCTTTTATTATGGTGAAGAACCCTATTGAATAGTGATTCAATCGCATCATTAATTTTATAGATTTCAATTTTTTCATTTTTACGGTTTCTCGATAAGTATTCATCCCATTTTTTTTCCAAAATGTGAGCTTTAACGTTATCTATGAACTGGCCTAATAACATTGAGTCAATTACTTTGGGTAATATGAGCTATTCCTGTTTTTGATTCCGTTCGCCTGGAAAAAGTTTTTTCAATACTGGAACATTTTTATTTTGTGTGCAATTGGACCATTCGGAAGCTTACCACCAATGAATTTGGCGGAAATAAAAAAAACGGTGACATATTTGACACATTGGGAGGGGGGGGGCCGAGGACCGCCTGCTTGTTTTCGCTAGCGGCCCACCCGACACCCTCCTCGGGAGTGTTCATTTTTATCCCCGAGGCGCACATACTATTTGTCACACTCCTCGGAAAGTTCACTCTCGTCCGAAAGCCGGCCGGAAAGTGAGTACTTTCCGCCCAAGGGAAGAATTTTATGTACTTTCCACCCTAGACGAGAAAGTACGAACTTTCCGGCGCGGGGTGGGAAAAGCTCTTTATGATTTCCCAAATATTATAATACAAGGAATATCAGACATTTGTTGATAGTTCTATGAACTGCTAAGTAAAGAGGCGGCTTAAGCGGTCACACCAGATGAAAATTGATTCTTGGCTATGGATCCCAACGGTTCACCTTCCAGAGAAGGCCGCTTGTGGGATCTTTTCTTTAAGACTAATGCAAATACATTTTTCACAGATCCCTTTGAATTTTGTACTCAAGAAATTTACGAGAAATCGCATTTTTCACTCGTTTAGGGACAGTTAATTCCTATGAAACGTTGGGAACCATCAAAAAATATCTGATAATTATTGGATTATAATATTTGGGAAATAATAAAGATCTTTGTAAAAAAATGATCCCCTGGAATAATTATAGAGAACATTTAGAGTGGAAAGCATAATTTGAACTCTGTATTCTTTCCGCTCTCAGTACTTCAATGTTAAAAACACATAAATTTGCAGCAGAATTGACTTAGTGTATAATTAACCGTAATTTTCCCGAATGTTCACCATTTCAGTTATTTAAAAATTAATATAAAAAAATACTGGCCAACTCTTTTTCTAATTCTGCCAAAATGTGCGCAATAATGGCGACTATTTTTGATTAAAAAAAAAGATTAAAAAAATGTTTAATAACCCTGCATATACGGCACGAATCCCATCCAAAGTGCAATCTGCTCGATTTTGCACGGAAAGGCTTCGATTGGGACTGTCATGACAGCGCTGTATTCATTCGTTCACTCATTACAGACATAATTGCTCAGACGGTCATACCTCCTTAATTATGCAAATTGTCAAAAAAAGTAATTCTACATAAAATATGTATTTCTATATGGGGAACAACTTTTCTTACATAAATTTTATGCTAACTATAATAGTGTATGTCATAGAGCATTATAAACAATTGAAATATACTGCACCGATTTCCTCTAAAATCTAATCAACTCTAAGTTACATGAAAACGCTTCCATTGCGATCTTCATAATTTCGATGACGTTCATGAGCAACCCGGGACCAAAATTGTGGCCACATACATACATACATACAAACACACACACACACACACACAGTTACTCGGAATTGGATGGAAACATTTTGGTATATGTACTTAAATACCACTTACAAAGTAAAAAAAAATTGATTTCGGGGTCGTTACAATAACTTCCCGAAAAATCGGGAAGTTAAAAAAATGCAATTCCAAAATGTTCCAACTTCAAAAATAATAAGTTTTAAAATTTCAAATTTTGAAAATTTTGAAAAATTTGCAAACTTTTTTCCAAATTTTCAACATTTTAAAATTTGCAAAATTTCCAAAATTCCTAAAATTTCCTTAACTTCCTATATTTCCAAGTATGACGTCTGTCAAAAGCTGGGTGTTTTATTAAAATATGAAAACAGCAAGATTTTGTCATTCTTCCATTGCTGGCGCTAATGAGGTCATTATCGACTAATGTCGATAATGACTACGCACAAGCGTCTATACGCCAGTTTGTATGGCGTATGGCTAATGCGCGTAATTAGCGTCAATGTAATATACTTATGTATTTTTCGAGCATTTTTCGCCACGTATTATTGTCACTTTAAGTGATATAATGTTCGCTAAAAGCGTTCTTTAAATTAAGCGTTTCGAAATGAAAAACATTGTCAGTTTTTCATGACGAAATATTTTTGTTTTAGATGATGAAAAATAGAAATTTCTTGTCAAAGGTATGGAGATAGCCTCAAGCATAGAAAATTTCTATTTTTCTTTTTGAGATAAGTCCTACATGCAAGTATATAATACCTTGCACTTTGGATTGAGTTCAGTTCGAAACTCACCTCTAACCAGGAATAGTTTTGTAGGAAAGACCTCGTCTTTCAAGACTTATTTTATTTGTAAGTTTATATGGTGGAAAATTCTGGTCTGCGGAACCAAATGTCAAGCCTGGTTAGTGTTACACTGCGGAGACAATTGTTCAAATATTCTTGGCCAACCACGATTGTAACGTATCCGTAAGTAAAAATTGTAATCCTACATTCCTCACAAATGTTTATAAAATATAGACTCAATCGAGTAAATGTCAAATAACTGTTTTCATGAATTATTCCGAGTTCCCGGTAGTGTCCTGAAATTACTGGCTTATCCTCTAGTAGTTGTTGATTAAATTCAGAACGAAAGGGATTGGGATAAGATTGAATCCGAAGATCACTCTTATGAATTATTTTATTCATTCAAGGGTAAACCACCGTTTCCTGACATAACACAAGATTTCCAAAATTTTCAAAAGCTCCGAAATTTCCAAAAATTCTCGAATTCTCCAAAATTTCTGAAGATTTCGACATTTCTAAAATTCGCAAAATTTCCAGATTTCCGGAATTCCAACAATTTTATATTCAAAAAAATTTCAATTCCAAAACGATCCAACTTCGAAAATAATATATTTTAAAATTTCAAAATTTTCAGATTTTCAAAACTTTCCAATCTTTTGAAATTTTCATAATTTTCATAATTTTCCCAATTTTCGTAATTTTCATAATTTTCAAAATTTTCAAAATTTTCATAATTTTTGAAATTATCATAATTTTCAAAATTTTTGAAATTTCCGAAATTTTCAAAATTTCCGAATTTTCAAAATTTCCGGAATTTTCAAAGTTTCGAATTTCCGAAATTATAAATTTAAAAAAATTTCCTGAACGGATTTATTTATTTTGTGCAATTGAACTCCCCCCCCCCCCCCCCCCCACTCGGCAGACCCACGCCGTCCACCCACACGTCGAAAGCTCCCTCGGAGTCCCCGGCGCCGGAGCTCTGGTCGCGGTTGTAAAAGTGACAGCCCGTCAACTCCATTGCTGGGGCACTCATAACGGACCTCCTTAAAACCGAAAAGCAATGACTTGCAAATATAACTCATTTTGAAAAACGGCCCCACACCTCCTTAAAACCGAAAAGCACCGACTTGCAATTATACTCATTTTCCAAAATGGCCCCCGCACCTCCTTAAAGCTCAAAGCCGGCAACTTCCAATTATGATCCATGTGTGAAAAGCCCCCCCCCCCCCCCCCACAAACCCTTCAAGTTGAAACCTGGCCACTTGCAACTATCACTCATTTGCCAAAACGCCCCCCCCCCCCCAAACCTACTTAAGACTGAAAACCGGAAACTTGCATATTGTCCTCATTTCCCAAAATGGCTTCCACACGTCCTTAAAACCGAAAAGCAACGACTTGCAATTATTAGTCATTCGTCAAAACGCCCCGCCCCCCTTCCCCACATAATAATCCAAAATAATATAAAATGTGACAAAATGCATGTATACCATTTTCTAAAATTCTCGGACCCCCCCCCCCCCCTTTCTTCTGCATCCGCAGCAACCGAAACCGTCTACGGTCCTGAGACTAAAGGGACTGACTGTAGTTTGGGCCCACTGGACCGACTAAGTCGGTAATGTAATGCTACCGCCGTCTTGCGGCAATCTCCGCTCAAAGCTTCTTTACCATCCAGTGCACTGTCAATAATTTATTTTGATTAATAGGAAATAACTATTTAATTGGTATAAATTTGACGAAATAATTCGTTCTTTATTATTTATGTTTTTTGGCATTATGTTTAACTATTTTTCTGGCCCGTTTTTCATGAAAAAACTACATCCATGCACATCCATGCAGCAACATGGATGTCAGATGGAAACCGAATCACCAGGGTTAGTCTCGTAAGAAATACTCAACAGGTCTGGAAGATCGAGATCGAGATCGCGAGAAACACATACTGGCACATTTATTGATGTTCAGACTAAGACTAGTCGCTAAGCACCAATTATGCAGCTCATTCAGGTCTGATTGCAATATACGGCCATCTTCTTCTCTTGCAATTTCCCGATAGATTTTCAAATCATCAGCATACATGAAAAGTATGGGTCCCAGGTGTGACCCTTGCGGCACGCCAGATGTGACCTCAAACTCTTCAGAGACATAAGCATTTGCCCTAACTTGATGTCTTCTATCAGACAAATATGATTCTTCTAAAGTTTTGTCACATTCAGAAAGGCCACCATCTGCTCAGATGACAATAATAATTGTTGATTCATTAATTGTGGTTTGTTAATCAACGTTCCCTAATGGACCGACTGTAGAGTTGGGTGAAAGTCGAGTAAACTCTAACATTTTTCCAAGATTTTAGAGTTCGGTGAGAGTTGAGTGAGAGTTGGTCAATTCTTTCCCAAATTCGCATTATGTAAAAGTTGAGAGTTGAACTTGGATCTTATGAACAATTCTACAGGGAGTAAAACTAAATATTTGATTTTTGTTTTTTTTTTTTCTTCAATTAAGCACTTTTCGGTAAAGCACTTATGGCGAACTCTATCCCAACTCTACACGCGATTAAAGTTGAGAGTTGATCTTTGTTCTTATGCCTAACTTTATGGCAACTGTACACGAAATTAGAGTTGAGAGTGAAACTTTTGCATTTTTGAAAATTTTATTTAATAACATTGAGGTTATGCCCAACTCTATCTCACCTTTACACACGGTTAGAGTTGAAAGTTGAACTTTAGGATTTGGACCCAACTCTATCCGAACTTTATACCGGGTTAGAGTCGAAAGTTGGACTTTGGGGTTACTTTCCCCCAACTCTATCGGAACTTTATACCGGAATATAGCTGAATGTCGGACTTTAGGATTACTTTCCCCCAACTCTATCCGAACTTCATACCGGGTTAAAGTTGAAAGTTGGACTTTGGGGTTACTTTCCCCCAACTCTATCCGAACTTTATACCGGGATAGAGTTCAATGTTGGAGTTTGGGGTTACTTTCCCCCAACTCTGTCCGAACTTTATACCGGAATAGAGTTGAATGGTCGACTTTGGGGTTACTTTCCCCCAACTCTATCCGAACTTTATACCGGGATAGAGGTGAATGTTGGACTTTGCGGTGACTTTGCCCCAACTCTATCCGAACATTATTTCGGAATAGAGTTGAAAGTTGAACTTTAGGGTAACTTTCCCCCACTCTATCAGAACTTTATACCGGGATAGAGTTGAATGTTCGACTTTGGGGGTACTTTCCCCCAACTCTATCCGAACTTTATACCGGGATAGAGTTGAAAGTCAAATTTTAGGGTTACTTTGCCCCAACTCTATCCGAACTTTATTCCGGGTTAGAGTTGAAAGTTAAACTTTAGGGTTACTTTGCCCGAACTCTTTGCGAACTTAATACCGAGTTGTAGTTGAGAATTGATCTTTGGGTTTATAAAAATTTTATTAGTTTTTTGAAAATTTATTTAAGAACATTGAGGTTTTGGTCAACTCTATTCCAACTATCAACAAGGTTAGAGTTGAAAGTTGAACGTTGGGTTACTTTACCGCAACTCTATCCGATCTTTATACCCGGATAGAGTTGAGAGTTGACCTTTGGGGTTACTTTACCCCAACTGTATCCGAACTTTATACCGGAATAGAGTTGAATGTTGGACATTGGGGTTACTTTGCCCCAACTCTATCCGAACTTTATACCGGGAGACAGTTGAATCTTCGACTTTGGGGTTACTTTTCCCCAACTCTATCCGAACTTTATACCGGATTAGAGTTGAGAATTGATCTTTGGGTTATTAAAAATGTTATTAAATTTTTTTCAAATTTATTTAACAACATTGAGGTTTTAGTCAACTCTATCCCAACTCTACACACGGTTAAAGTTGGAAGTTGAACTTTGGGGTCACTTTGCCCCTACTCTATCCGAACTTTATACTGGGATAGAGTTACATGTTGGACTTTGGGGTTACTTTACCCCAACTTTATCCGAACTTTATACCCGGATAGAGTTGAGATTGGAACCTAGGGGTTTTAAAAATTTCATTCTATTTTTAAAAATTTAATTCAAGAACATTGTGGATTCGGCCAACTCTATCCCGACTTTATCACAATTCAACACAGTGTTAGAGTTGGAAGTTAAACATCAGAGTTACTTTACCTTAACTCTATCCGATCTTTATACCAGGTTAGAATTGAAAGTTGAACTTTAGAGCTACTTTGCCCCAACTCTATGCAAACTTTATACCGGCATAGAGTGGAATGTTGGACTTTGGGTTTACTTCACCCGAACTCTATCTGAACTTTATACCGGGTTAAAGTTGAGAATTGATCTTTGGGTTTATAAAAATTTTATTAGTTTTTTGAAAATTTATTTAAGAACATTGAGGTTTTGGTCAACTCTATTCCAACTATCAACAAGGTTAGAGTTGAAAGTTGAACGTTGGGTTACTTTACCGCAACTCTATCCGATCTTTATACCCGGATAGAGTTGAGAGTTGACCTTTGGGGTTACTTTACCCCAACTGTATCCGAACTTTATACCGCGATAGAGTTGAATGTTGAACTTTGGGGTTACTTTGCCCCAACTCTATCCGAACTTTATACCGGGAGACAGTTGAATCTTCGACTTTGGGGTTACTTTTCCCCAACTCTATCCGAACTTTATACCGGATTAGAGTTGAGAATTGATCTTTGGGTTATTAAAAATGTTATTAAATTTTTTTCAAATTTATTTAACAACATTGAGGTTTTAGTCAACTCTATCCCAACTCTACACACGGTTAAAGTTGAAAGTTGAACTTTGGGGTCACTTTGCCCCTACTCTATCCGAACTTTATACTGGGATAGAGTTACATGTTGGACTTTGGGGTTACTTTACCCCAACTTTATCCGAACTTTATACCCGGATAGAGTTGAGATTGGAACCTAGGGGTTTTAAAAATTTAATTCTATTTTTAAAAATTTAATTCAAGAACATTGTGGATTCGGCCAACTCTATCCCGACTTTATCACAATTCAACACAGTGTTAGAGTTGGAAGTTAAACATCAGAGTTACTTTACCTTAACTCTATCCGATCTTTATACCAGGTTAGAATTGAAAGTTGAACTTTAGAGCTACTTTGCCCCAACTCTATGCAAACTTTATACCGGCATAGAGTGGAATGTTGGACTTTGGGTTTACTTCACCCGAACTCTATCTGAACTTTATACCGGGTTAAAGTTGAGAATTGATCTTTGGGTTTTTAAAAATTTTGTTGAATTTTTTTTCAATGCATTCAAAAACATTTGGCTTTCAGTCAACTCTATCTCAACTCTACAAACGGTTAGAATTGAAAGATGAACTTTGAGGTTACTTTGCCCCAACTCTATCCCAATTTTATACCCGGATAGATTTGAATGTTAAATCTTGCGGTTACTTTGCCCCAACTTTATCCAAACTTTATACCGGGATAGAGTTGAAAGTCAAACGTTGGAGTTACTTTACCCCAACTCTATCCGAACTTTATACCGGGATAGAGTTGAATGTTGAACTTTGGGGTTACTTGGCCTCAACTCTATCTTAACTTTATAACAGGATAGAGTTGGATGTTAAACTTCGGGGTTACTTCTCTCAAACTCTATCCTAATTTTATACTGGGTTAAAGTTGAGAGTTGAGAATTGATCTTTAGGTTTTTAAAAAGTTTATTGAATTTTTTTGAAATTCATTTAAGAACATTGAGGTTTTGGTCAACTCTATCCCAACTCAAAACACGGTCAGAGTTGCAAGTTGAACTTTGGGGTTACTTTACCGCAACTCTATCCGAACTTTATACCGGAATAGAGTTGAAAGTTGGACTTTGCCCCAACTCTATCCGAACTTTATACCGGGATAAGGTTGAAAGTTAAATGTTGGAGTTACTTTACCCAAACTTTATACCGGGATAGAGTTGAATGTTGAACTTCGGGTTTACTTTTCCCCAACTCTATCCGAACTTTATACCGGGTTAGAGTTGAGAGTTGACCTTTGGGGTTACTTTACCCCAACTATATCCGAACTTTATACCGGGATAGAGTTGAAAGTCAAACGTTGCAGTTATTTTACCCCAACTCTATCCGAACTTTATACCGCGATAGAGTTGAATGTTGAACTTTGGGGTTACTTGGCCTCAACTCTATCTCAACTTTATAGCAGGATAGAGTTGGATGTTAAACTTCGGGGTTACTTCTCTCCAACTCTATCCTAATTTTATACCGGCTTAAAGTTGAGAGTTGAGAATTGATCTTTAGGTTTTTAAAAAGTTTATTGAATTTTTTTGAAATTCATTTAAGAACGTTGAGGTTTTGGTCAACTCTATCCCAACAAAAACACGGTTAGAGTTGAAAGTTGAACTTTGGGGTTACTTTACCCCAACTCTATCCGAACTTTATATCGGAATAGAGTTGAATGTTGGACTTTGGGGTTACTTTTCCCCAACTCTATCCGAACTTTATACGGGGTTAGAGTTGAGAAGTTGAACTTTGGGGTTACTTTGCCCCAATTCTATCCGCACTTTATACCGGGATATAGTGGAGAGTTGAACTTTGGGGTTACTTTACCCCAACTCTGTTCGAACTTTATACCGGGATAGAGTTGAAAGTCAAACTTTGTGGTTACTTTGCCCCAACTCTATCCGAACTTTATACCGGGATAGAGTTGAATGTTGAACTTTGGGGTTACTTAGCCCCAACTCTATCCCAACTTGACACGCGGTTAACGTTGAGAATTGTTATTATCAACTCTCACCCAACCCTATCCGGACTTCATACTGGGTTAGAGCATCGAGTCCATTTTTGGGTTTTCCAGAATTTTATCGAATTTATTCCCAAATTTATTTAAGAACATTGAGTTTCCGGTCAACTCAAATTCCAACTCTGTCTCAACTCTACACACGGTTAGAGTTGAAAGTTTACCTTCAGGGTTACTTCAGTCCAACTCTATCCGAACTTTATAAAAGGATCGAGTTGAGAGTTGAACTTTGGGGTTACTTTTATTCAACTCTATCCGAACTGTATAACCGGATAGAGTAGAATGTTGAAATTTGGGCTCACGTTACATCAACTCTATCGGAACTTTATAACGGGTTAGAGTAGAGAAAATTAACCTTTGAGTTTTTAAAAATTTCATTGAATTTTTAACAAAAATTATTCAAGAACATTGAGGTTTAGGGCAAATCTATCCCAACTCTGCACACGGTTAGATCTGAAAGTGGAACTTTGGGGTTACTTTGCCCCAACTCTATCCGAATTTTATACCGGGATAGAGTTCAATGTTGAACTTTGGAGTTACTTGGCCCCAACTCTATCAGAACTTTAGAACCGAATAATTGAATGTCGAACTTCGGGGTTACTTTGCCTCAACTCTATCCGAACTTTATACCGGGTTAGAGTAGAGAATTGATCGTTGGGTTTTTAAACATTTTATTGAATTTTTTAAAAATTCTTTCAAGAACATTGAGGTTTTGGTGAACTCTATCCCAACTCTAAACACGGTTAGAGTTGAAAGTTGAACCTTGGGGTTACTTTATCCCAACTCTATCCGGGTATAGAGTTCGGATAGAGTTGGGGCAAAGTAACCCCAAAGTCCAACATTCAACGCTCTCCCGGTATAAAGTTCGGATAGAGTTGGGGCAAAGTAACCCCAAAGTTCCACTTTCAACTCTAACCCGCTATAACGTTCGGATAGAGTTCGGGCAAAGTAACCCCAACATTCAACTTTCAACTCTACTTGTGTGTAGAGTTGGGATAGAATTGATCAAATCCTCAATGTTCTTAAATGAATTTTAAACAAATTCAATAAAATTTTTAAAAACCCAACGATCACTTCTCAACTTTCACCCCGTATAAAGTTCGGATAGAGTTGGGGTAAAGTAAGCCCAAAGTCCAACATTCCCTTCTATCTCGGTATAAAGTTCGGATAGAGTTGGAGCAAAGTAAACCGACAGTTTAACTTTCAACTCTAACCGTGTGTAGAGTTAGGATAGAAATGACCAAAACCTCAATGTTCTTAAATTAATTTTTTAAAAATTCAAGAAAATTTTGACAAACGCAAAGTTTAATTCTCAACTCCAACCCGGTATAAAGTTCGGATAGAGTTGGGGTGAAGTGACCCCAAAGTGCAACATTCAACTCCATCCTGGTATAAAGTTCGGATAGAGTTGGAGCAAAGTAACCCCAAAGTTCGACTTTCAACTCTAACCGTGTGTAGAGTTGGGATAGAGTTGACTAAAACCTCAATGTTCTTAAATGAATTTTTAAAAAATTCAATAAATTTTTTAAAAACCCAGAGATCAATTCTCAACTCTAACTCTAACTAATCCTCAACTATAACTCTCTCAGTATAAAGTTCGGATAGAGCTGGGGTAAAGTAACCCCAAAGTCCAACATTCCGTTCTATCCCGGTATAAAGTTCGGATAGAGTTGGAGCAAAGTAAACCCACAGTTCAACTTTCAACTCTAACCGTGTGTAGAGTTGGGATAGAGTTGACCAAAACCTCAATATTCTTAAAGGAATTTTTAAAAAATTCAGTAAAATTTTTAAAAAACCCAAAGATCAATTCTCAACTTTAACCCGGTATAAAGTTCAGATAGAGTTCGGGTAAAGTAAACCCAGAGTCCAACATTCAACTCTATGCCGGTATAAAGTTTGCATAGAGTTGGGGCAAAGTAACCCTAAAGTTCCACTTTCAACTCTAACCTGGTATAGAGATCGGATAGAGTTAAGGTAAAGTAACTTCCAACTCTAACCGTGTGTTGAATTGTGATAAAGTCAGGATAAAGTTGGCCGAATCCACAATATTCTTGAATGAAATTTTTAAAAATAGAATGAAATTTTTAAAAACCCTAGATTCCAATCTCAACTCTATCCGGGTATAAAGTTCGGATAGAGTTTGGGGAAAGTAACCCCAAATTCCAACACTCAACTATATCCCGGTATAAAGTTCTGATAGAGTTGGGGGAAAGTTACCCTAAAGTTCAACTTTCAACTCTATTCCGAAACAAAGTTCGGATAGAGTTGGGGCAAAGTCCAACGTTCAACTCTATCCCGGTATAAAGTTCGGATAGAGTTGGGGGAAAGTTACCCTAAAATTTAACTTTCAACTCTATTCCGAAACAAAGTTCGGATAGAGTTGGGGCAAAGTAACCGCAAAGTCCAACATTCAACTCTATCCCGGTATAAAGTTGAGATAGACTTGGCATAATACCAAAATTCAGAAAAACATTCAACTCTTAACTTTGAAAAGCATTAAATGTTGAGAAAACGATAATGACATCTCAAAACCTCATTTCGTTATTCATTAAGTGTTAAGAATTGATAAAAAACACGAACTCTCACTCAACTCTATCCCAACTCTAAAATTTTGGAAATATTGTAGAGTTGAACTTTACACTTGGTCCGCTAGGGTTTGTGCACTTCTAGGTGGTGACGAAACTCCAGAGTGGCGTTCTGAAGGTCCACCTATTTTTTCCATGCTTGATCATGTTCAGAAATGCTACCATCACCTCAGATAACAATTCAAATTGGTAATTAATTATTCATGATTTGCTAATTAACTTTTGTGCTCTTCTAGGTGGTGACAAAACTCCAGAGAGCCCTTTCTGAAGGTCCACCTATTTTTTCCAAGTTTTGTCACATTCAGAAATGCTACCATCACCTCAGATAACAATTAAAATGGTTAATTAACTAATCCCGATTTCGTCTTCCCCCTTCCACGCGTATATTCCATTGAATCTGTAAAAATGGTCCAACGTTATCTCAGATTTGAATGTGAATATAGTATTTATCGTTTAACGCATCAAACTCAAAATTGGGAGTTGATTTTGACACCCTGACGATTTACGATACACGGTATTGCGTGTATGTCGATTTTCTGTTAAAAATAGGTAAAACATACCCGTTTAGTACTTATTAAACATTTGAAAATGAACTATTTGAGCAATTCAGAGCCATTGGTCACTCATTTATCATCTATTACAAGAATTCGTTTATCCCACAGTGAATGGTAGCGTGGATGTTGCGTGTAAGGTCAATCGCCAGGGTAGCTAACCTCTGTCGCTTGAGCGGATTTTGGGATTTTCGCCTCTCTTACTTGGCCTTACCCCCACTCCTCGTTCAGCATAGACTCCGGAACTGTAGAACCCAACAGTAAAAATTGTACTTGACCATAGTTAACAAATTTTTTTAGCGTTAATAATATTTTACCATTGTGTACCATTGCATTCTCTACACAACTAATTTTTTTCAGATTTTTTGCGTCAATCCCCCCCGCTAACTATAGATCATTATTTCATAAATTGTTTTTGCAAAAACTACGCATACCAAAAATTTATGAATAACGCACCATTGTTCACCATTGAAAAAGGAAGAGATACCAATATGACTGTTTTAATTATCTTCCACCCCCCCCCTCCGCCGCCGCTAACTATGGCGAAGTCTCATTTTGCTGTCAGAATGCACTAGGGCGCCAGGCTATGGTTGAAGTGAATTCAGTGAATCCTCTTAGGTTGTATCCGTTGTATCCTTCCGCAAGTGACTAATTGAAATTTACCAATTTCCGCAAATTATAGAAATGGTTTGTAAATTATTACATTGTCATTGCTGATGTTTCTTTTGAGTTAGAAATTATTAATTGAGATTAAAATAGGGTTAATGCGCCATTAGATATATAAACACTAATATAGGGAACAGTCATTATTCCAATGAATGTATCAAACTTCTAATGAAGCTTCCGAAGAAGATAACTGCAGATTTCTAATTATAAATTGATACCTCACTAAAGTTATGATGGTCAAGTGTGTAAATTTACAAATGAAACTCCTTAAAAATTTTAATTAACTGACATTTCATACATTCAAGACGTAGTATTTTCTGTGATATGTGATAGCATTTGTTATTATGAATGTCACATTGGCCAATAAAGTTTAAAAGATGTGCATCTACGGCGGATATCTTTTCTGAAAATGAGTTAACTGAGAATTGTGTTTGGACACTTTTTTGTTCTATAAACTTTGTAATGCTTATATATTTTTCAATATTCTGCCTGAGAATTTATTCAATATTGTCACGATTCCTCACAATAAAGCTTTGTCAAAAGTTACCCTTGGTGTAATAGCCTAATGGACAAAACAGGAAGGCACCCTTTCAATGTTGACCCATATTATGGTGCATTCCAGGCCAAATTTACCACCTTGTAACCTTGTCTAATTCAATCCATATATTTTTTTGCGACGCTAGATGTAACACATCATTTTTCTCTGGATTTTGTTAATGTAAATGTAAAGATCTGAAAAAAATCATAAAAATAGAGAATTCTTTCCTGATAGAGTATTCGTTATGCTAACGGTTATTCAAAAAACCGTTTGTTAAATATTTACTGCCAAGTACTATCATGTACATCATCAAGTTCATATGATTGTATGATATTTTTTGGGTCTCGGATGACGACTCTCTCAAATTCTTGAGCGGAAAAACGCTATTTCCCATTGCTATCACCATTGAATTATGTTCTTTCATATCAAGTGTTATGAACAAATTTGATTGTTCATAATACTTATCATGGAGCAGTTGAGACGGCGAGAAAGTGCTGAAAAAAAATTTTTCTTCATGTACAAATAACCCTTTTATGTGGTATGAACTTTGTTCTTTCACTTTGATCATCTAGAAGATATTACGGACCAATGCTTTCAGGGCTCTCAGGAATGATTCTTCGATTTAAACTCCTGCGGTTCTATTTTTACAGTATAATTTTCTTCACAATATCTGGGTAGATATAATCATTAGAATTAAAAAAACGTTTGACACAGTCAACCATCTACATTAGCAATTACTGGATGAAGTTTTTCTCCTCCCGGAATCGTGTGCGTTGTTCGAAATGACTTTTCAGGAACAGGAGACCCAAAAAACATCACGCCATTACATGAACTTGATGATGTAAATGAAAGTCCTTGGCAGTAAATATTGGAAAAACAGTTTTTTGACAGTAACAAATAAACCATCCGGAATACTATTGTTTAATATGACTCAAAAATTTTGGTTTTAAATCCCCTATTTTAATTTTTTTTTTCAAATTTTTACATTTAGGCGGGTGGAAATTGACTTTAAAAAATTATTTAAAAAATGTAAAAAAAAAATTAAGATGCGTTTTTCATCATCCAGTATCGAGAAAAAATATATGAAGTGACTTAGACTAGGTGAGGTTTCAAAGTGGTGAATTTGGCGTGGAATGCCCTCTGTTCACTGTTGTTGGTTATTCCAGGAATTGACAGTGGATATTTTATCATTCCTAGATAATTTTAGAAATTATGAAAATCAGCAATTTGCATCATAAATGCAGCTGTTTAATTAGTACCACAATCAGTCTTACTTTGACAAGGGCATTTCCGGTCGTAAATGCATAAAACAGAATATTTACAGTAGCAATGATTAGATTTAACATAAAGGAAAATGTCACGAATTATATTTCAATCTCAAAGTGACTGCTCTTTTGTTACTCATTATGAAAGCACCGCATCATATACATTATCAATCTGGGTGGCTTGAGGGCAATTGAAATAAACAAAATTATTTGCTTTCTCAGAAAACATCATTATCACTTCGATTTTTCTCTTCATCATTTCAAATCCATGTTTGAATATGTCTTCTGATAGAAATTTCTCTCTTGAAGTCAAGTGTATGCGTTTCAGTTAGTAGCGAGATTGATGTAATCTTTGTTTTATTCGGCTATTGCTGACCGAACCAATTCAATTCGTCCATCGTAATCTCTGCCAGAGCCAGCAAAGTAAATACCGATCACCCCAGTGTGTACTTATGAAGTTTTGGCTATAGCGAGATGACGTGAATGTTTTTCGTTGTAGTTTGGTGACACTATGGGAGTTAAGAGCTTTGAAGAAGGAATACGATCGTTCAGATATTGAGGGAGATGTTTGGACAATCAGTTTAAAAACTTACCAAGCTATACTTCGTAAGCATTAAGGAGACGATTTAGCTGAAATTTAACACAGAATAAACTATCAAGATTTGTAATTATCATTCGAAGTTTCATATTTTTCAAAAGGTTTATGGACGTTTATGTTTAATTATGTAATTTCATGGAGGGTGATGACTAAATTGATATACTTTAGAAAATTTGAAAATGGCGTATGATTGCAATGCTTTCATTCAGAAGACGAAAAAAATAAAACCCTATTCAATATCAAACACTAGCGTATTGTGGTATTTTGAGCGAGGAAAATATTGAATTTGGTAGTTGGTGAACTTGAGGGTCACAACATATTTCTTTATTTTCATAGATATATAACAGTACTTGTGATATCGTCGATGAAGTGAGAACAGCTATCAAGGATTTTCGGTTTCGGAAGAGCCAGAAAAACGCTGCTCTCATACGTAAGAATACTGCCAAATTATGTCAGTAGATATTGGGATGGTCATAACCACTAAATTTTGGTCTTGCTTATTTTACAGTTAAGGTCAATCGTCAGGAACAAACAGTTTGTCTGGACCAGATATTAGAGGTAAAACGAGTTTTAACTTTGATTTCTACCACTGGGTAACCATGGTTATCTTGACCAAAAATTGACCATCAGGGCTAGTATTTTGGCCAGTTAACCGGGATAAAGCAGCGATTAAAGTTCAAGTTAAGTTCCGTGATTAGTTGGGCTTAATAAATCTTTACCAATCAGAAGCCTTAAGACTTGAGGCTGACTATGGTGTCTTAATGGCGCCACTTTTTGGTTAGTCAACGCCATACTTAATCTTTGTATTCGATCAAGTTATCTATGATTGGCGGCACACTGAACGTTTGGGTTAAACTCCCTGGATGGTTTTAGTAAACTATCCATCAATTAGGGGTTCGAACCTCAAGGTTAACTTAACTTCTACGGTGATTAAAAATATTCAATAATGTTTAACCAGCGTTAATTTGCTGCACCCGGACGTTTGTCATCCTCCAAATTGAACACGAGCACAGTTATTACGTTGCTCTAGGTTCCAATTTCAATACTTTCGGCATCACTTCAGTGTTTCCGTCATAATTGTTTTTGGAAACTCAATACTTAACAATTAAAATATGTCGGATCAATGATAATTCTTGCATTTTTACGTTTTATCACCATGGATTGTCAGATAATTCTGATTTAAGGTATGTCCGCAGCGTCGTCTCCATGAAGAAATTGTATACGTAGATCCACGATGAGTTAAAGTCCAGAAATTTTTTGTGTATTTTGAAGCACGACTTGATAAATTTTTCAGAATTTCAAGGAACTTCTTCATTCCCATTTTCTAGATATCCACCATCAAGAATTGTCAACAGGCAATAAAATGGGTATTTAGTCTTGTATATCTCCAAAAATGACATGGAAAACCGCCTCCCAATTTCGAGAATCCTCTTTGAATAAACCTACAAATATATAGGTACTCCAAATTTGGTGACTAAATTATTATGAAGTTTTGGAAATCTTTCTTCATGAAGCGAATGCTGCGGCAGTAGTTTGAGAAGTTGTTCACTGGAAATCGTGAATATACAACTCATAGAAACAGGCGGAAATTTTTCTAGATGATTACGCTGAGACCGAATTTTCTTTTTACGCGAACAACTCACATATGTGGACTTTCGTATCTATCAACGTCAGACTGAGTGGAATAATTATTCAATTTTTTTTTATTCCCATAAATTGCTATTCATCGTGCCTCCAACGGAAAATGGTACTACGTCATTGACTAGTACAACTACCCTAATACAGCGGAAAAAGTAGTAACTTTATGCAAATACTTCTTTGGAATTACCGACCCATTACTTGAGAGATTACACCAAAAAAATACCGAACAACTGTATTGTGTATGTTTTTTTCTCATGCATCGGATTTATCAAAATCTTCTGGAGATAGAATTCGCAAAATGAAATTCAATTACAAAATGGTATAAAATTCTTAATATATTTATTTCAATGTAGGATACACGAATTGAAGATTTACAAGAGATCATCCCCAGTCACGAACCCCGTTATATAGTGTTCAGCTATAAAATGCATCACAAGGACGGTCGAATATCGTTTCCTATGTGCTTCATTTTCTACACACCTAGGGATATTCAAATGGAGCTACAAGTCTTGTATGCAAGTATGAGATTAATTCTTCAGAAAGAAGTCGAATTGACTCGGTGTTACGAGGTACGTGAACTAGAGGAACTCACAGAGGAATGGCTTGAACAAAAATTAATCAGATAAATGCAGCAAATTGTAATATTTAGGTCTATACGGTGTTCATTACACATTTATATTGTATTTATGAAATCTATACTCGACACCTTGACATGCTTTTGACGATAAAAATAATTGTTAGGTATTTACACTGGGCGATAGTTATGCGATTTATATGATAAAGTTAGAAAACTGGTGTTTTTTTTATTATTACCACATTTTCATGTCGCATATTTATTAATACGAAATGAAAAAATATACAATATTAATTTTTTTATCTTGGAGACACAAGTATAGAAACCTGATCATATTATGTACAACCAGGTGAAGATAATTACAATAGCATATTGGAATAAAGATACGCATTAAATATACTTCTCACCTTACAATGAACCATTTTTACTTGTCGGTTTAATTTTCTGCAGTATTTACTTCATGTATTGATCAACGTAATGTTCTTTAATCAATAAAATCTCGCACGATTGGCACTACTTGCAACTAAAAATTCAAATGAGGTGAATTTGTAATGTTTTACTCTGTTATTGGTCATCTTATGAGAGATGCGCTGGGATCTGTATCATTTATTTGGTAACAACTTGATTATCGCAGCAAAAAGACGAGAAAAATGTATTGTGTCTTCAAAATGGTGCACAATACTTAAAATTGCTTTCCCCGATCAGTTGATCAATGACAAGTTAAAAGAACTATGCGATGAACAATGAAGAATTGAAAGGGAGGAAAGAGGAAACGTGGTAGATATCCTTTGTACGTAGAATTGAACACGTTCAATTCTATTCAACGTTTCCGTTTCATTCCTTCGTGATTATCTTACTGGTACACAACAAAGAATACAGTCAATGGATAAGCGAGCTGATCATCCTGGAAATAAAATAATAATTGTTAAATAATGAAAACCAGTGAGTATAATTTCATAACGTATTTTGGCCGTTGAGAATTCTCATTCATCTTACGATCACACTCCTCTATTACTTATTTTGGGGACAAAATTAAAAATGTGACGAAGATGTGTCGAATCTTGTCATTAAATTACACATTTGAATCCATCAGGGATTCTCCAAGTATTAAATAACCAGTCTCAGGCTCAATTCTAATTCCTCTACATCGTTACCAGACAGTTTATTATCTATCTATAATCATGAATACTTTTAATAATCGAAATTCAGTTAATTATTTGAAATACTATTCGAATTATTTACGGTTATTTCATATTTTGGGAAGATAAGACGCCACAAGTAAAACAGTATGACTTAATTGATAGTTTAATTGAGAGGAATCCTATCTGGAATCATTTCTATTTCTGATTTCGACCATCGGATATACAAAATAGTAATGAAATAGTACGATGATGAGACATACTACTTGAAATTAGGAATCGTCAGTAATGATTCATTTTGTAACATTTTTAGGTGAGGTTACCATTATCTTTGTAATGCATTTTTTGGAATCGGAACTTCGCTTTCTCTGATTTCGTCTCAAAAACTGTATTTCTGTTGTATCCATTTTATATTTTACTTTATTACGTATTATCATTAATATTATTTTCTCGAATAACTCTCACGTTATACACGTGTTGCGTTTGTTAACTCATGATTTAATGCTGCACTATTTTGCTGTGAATATATTAGTGGTATGTTGGGCTCATTTTGACTTATCAAGTTACCTTTGTACAACATAGAGTAGGGTTAATAAATCTTAATCAATCTTTTGGTATTAGCGACCTATACATTGCTAATGTTGCTCTCCGACGGATTACTAACTGAAATGTCAAACTCAAAATGTAGATGTAAATGCGTAACTCACCCGTAGAGGTAATAGAAAAAGGATAAGAGATAGAAGGCTAACTTGATCCATCCCTCTTGCTGACACCTTGATAAATTATTAGCATTTAATATGCTAGTGGCATCATACAGTCCAGCACCAGTCATAACTGGCCTTGTCAAATATCTATTCACATGGTATGCAATGAGAGGAGCATTGAGCAATATAGAAAACCACTCTCCACTCATTATAAATAATATATTAATTAGAATGTGTATTGCATACTCTGGGAGTACCAGCTGAAATCAAACATATGAATAATTATGTAAGTTTAGATTATGATTGACTTAAATTTTTTGCCCATAATTTTCAGCACTGCGCAAGGTACTAAACTCAATAATACTTACTGCGTTAAGACTGTTG
Source organism: Asobara japonica (assembly GCA_026005395.1). NCBI lineage: Eukaryota > Metazoa > Arthropoda > Insecta > Hymenoptera > Braconidae > Asobara > Asobara japonica. The sequence goes on from BQMI01000116.1 coordinate 23,248, forward strand.
CACTGCTCAATTGGATTTTTATATTCAGTCTTCAGTTCATCAAATGCAATTACCTGAAATCACAAAAGCATTCAAGTTAATAGGTTATTGACTTTCATTTCATTCTTTTTTGGTAACTATTGTAGCTTTTGGACACATCATTGTTCAAAATGAACATTTATAAGCTCGGCCATTGACATTGGTGAATTTCAAGAAAATGTTATTGGAATTGTCATTATCTCTATTTATCTGCTGATAAATTAATGTAGATTTGGACAATTTTTACTCACATGATAAATTGCAAAAAATATTAAGAATGCATCAAGAACCAATGCACAAATATAGGCAAATGCAGCTAAGCTAAACACCATTTTGAGAAATATTAATGAACTTCATATTTTGGGATCAAATTCAGAGTGAGATTAAGGAAGGGGGACACAAGATAATATCGTAAGTACCGAAAGTTTATATCGAGGTATGAGAGTCGATATCCTCAATGTTCGATATATCGATACTCGATATTTTCTTACAAACTGGCGCCTCTCCAGCCGGATGGGGATGACCCGCGCAGTTTTATAAGTCTACACAGAAGAGCTACATATAGCTAGCGGGGCAGAATGGATAAACTCAATCGCTTGGTGGTTCGATGGTGGTCACAGGTGGTACAGTTTTAATCATTTGGTGGTACTTGATTTGTTTTTAAGCATTTAAAAATGGCATATAGCCAGCGGATAAGATTTATATACATCGAATTGTTGCCTCGTCAATTTCACCAGAATCCTATGGTGGTCAAAGGTGGTCTATCACCAAATTCATTATTGCCTTTTCTTATGATTAATGAATAAAAAACTATTTGCCGCTCGTGCATTAGAGATGCAAAATGACGGTCATTTTTTGAAACGGTCAATTGACGGAGAAATGACCAGAAAATGACCTGACCGGACCGTCATTTTCTCCTCCATGCGAAATGACCGTCACAAAATCAAATGGTCAGGAATGACGTCATTTGCGTCTATAAAGATGGTTCCAATTTGTCAATTTCAGATGTGATTAGATTTCATTACTATTTGATTTTGGTATGATTGTAATCATTATGATTATTATCCATTTTATCAATTAATTATTTAATTAATTAATATTATTAGTTTTTTTACTAATTAAACATTTATTATTTTTATTATTATCACCATTATTATTACCACAGATTAATAACGAAATTAATAATATTTTTTAAATTAATTTGAAACAACTTCGTATTCGATAAATAGATAGAATTCTTCATTCATTACTATAGTGAATAAAATAATTCACTGATGACGTTTTGACAAATTTTCTTTATAATGGACCAATAGGGAGGCTAGTTTATGAATATAATACGGTTGGAAAAATATTGATTTATTACTTATTCAAAGTTTACGATATTTGGTGATTACAATGTTTTATTAATTAGAAAAATACTTCTTCGAAACATTCGGACACCTTCTCAACACTCTGAGCTGTTATAAAGTACTTGAGCTATTTTATCAACTATCAAAACATGTCTTTTCCATTTAAATAGATACCCTGAATACTAACCACTACAATTAACCATTCAAATTCGTGAATCGCTTTCAACGTTCTCATGCATTTCAGTTATGGTTTATCTTGATTATAATATATTCATATCATTTCTATTGTAATTGTCCATGCATTTAGCTGTAAACTGTGTGAGGGGAACGGTTGAAAAGTGTCTCACGAACTTGAAAATCTCCCTACTCCAATTGCACAATGTGTTCTCTTCAAGAAGTCAATCAAGTCGAAGAGAGTTCTGAGGACTCAATCTGAATGCTCAATTATATTGATATCACTTTTTTTCTTTAGTTTGTTTTCAATTATTTTCTCATTTTCCTTTCTTTCTCATTGCCATGCAAAATTTTCAATATCGACAACATTTCTGGATTTCAGGAAAATTAACTTCCGACTGAGCATCACCCAAAGACGGGGAATCCTCCTATGACTTTGAAAATTACGAAATTTTCATGCCATACCATCAAGCCATAAAGTGAAGTGGGAAAAAAGTCAGTCATCTAGACAGCCCTATTCCTCAGGCTTTAGTTTCTGTAAGAATATGAACATTCAATGCTTGTTTGAGAACTCGCGATCATGACCAAGAAATTTAGATTAATTTACCAAACCAAGAAATTCTAGAAAATTTAGGAGAAAATTGTAGTCGATTTCTATAAAAAATTTTATCCGTCATTTATTACAGTTTTTTGAAGTGAAACTCCTTATGGGACTATATGAAGGTGTTACGCAGTCCGGATACTTACGGGGGGTGGGGGTGAGGGTCGATGTTGGGGGGGGGGGCGAGGGTTGAAGGATTCCGAAAGGATTCCGAAGGGTGCCAAATGATTCCGAAGGTTCCCGAAGATTGCCGAAGGCTTCCGAAAGGATTCCGAAGGGTGTCGAATGATTCGGAAAGAATTCCGATGGTTTCCGAAGATTGCCGAGGGATTCCGAAGGGTGCCGAATGATTCAGAGGATTCCCGAAGCATTCCGAAATGATTCCGAAGGGTGCTGAAAGATTGCGAAGATTGCCGAAGCATTCCGAAAGGATTCCGAAGGGTGCTGACGGATTCCGAAGGGTGCCGAATGATTCCGAAGATTGCCGAAGGATTCCGAATGATTCCGAAGGTTCCCGAAGATTGACGAAGGGTGCTGAAGATTGCTGAAGTATTCTGAAGGGTGCCGAAGGATTTCGAAGGCTTGCGAATGTTGCCAAAATATTCCGAAGGATTCCGAAAGGTGCCGAAGGATTGCGAAGGGTGCCAAAGGCGTCCGGAGGGTATCGAAGCATTCCGAAGGGTGACGCAGGATCCCGAAGGGTGCCGAACAATTCCGATTGCGGGCGCGGGTCGAATGCGGGGGGGGGGGGGGGGAGGGGTGATTACAATAACTTCCCCGTCGGGAAGTTAAAAATTTCACATACTTTAGAAAGCTTTCGTAGAAGATAATCAAGTTTGAAATTAACATAGGTTTTTATAAGGAAAAGCGTAAAAAAAAATCTGTAGGCTTTAAAAAAAGTGATAAAAATCTGAAACTTTTTGGGTGTACTCGCAAAAGTTATTAAGATTTTTATTTTTTTTTTTCTAGAAAAATTAGGAAGCTTTGCGATTTTTAAATGAATTGTTTGCCCCGTCCAGTTACAAAAATTCTCTCTCTCGTTCAACCTGACAACGCCGCAGTGACGTGCGGCAGTAGCGGCAAATTCAAGTGCAATTCAAGTATCGTGGTATACCGCCTTACAGGGTTGGGCGTGTAAATTACCTCGAGTAAATTACCTATTTTTTACATGTAATAAACTAGGTAATTTACGTAAAGAATTTTTCGAGTTCTTGACATTTATTAAGGTATTATAGAGGAAGGTAGTCTCAACCATTGTTCTTTTGCCCGTCCCACAAAAGTATTTCCAGCAACGCTGCAAGAGGGCATCACGCTCGATGTGCCCCTTCTCTGCTGCCATACTCGGCCGCTCCTGCAGGTCCGTTCCGTTGGCACCCCCTATCAAGCTATCGACTTTTTTTCATATGCAATAATTGAAAGTTCGTTAGATAATAATAGATAATTAATCATAATCGTTTGATAATCCTTCCGTTTTTTTAAATGAATTTTTGAAAATTTATTAAAATTAATATAGAAGTTGGCGCCGCAAGTTGGTCATTTTGGAAAAAAAAATTTTGGGTGAACGGTCATCGTTAGACGAGTTATGATAATTCAATAATTTTTATCTAGTTGTTAAGAAATGTGTATTAAAAAAATAAAAACATTCTCCCACTCCAATCAGCTAGAAAGTCGTAGTGGTCCTGTGCTAGAGATCTTGACTACTACGCCGTTGGTCAGGGTTCGATCCCGGTTGTGAACACTTTTTTTTTTCTTTTTAATGCTATTGTCATTGCAAATGTGATCTATGAATTTGTAAACATATGTTAATCAGCAATAACATAATAACATCAATCTATTGAATTAAATGATTGACATCAACGTTTTTCAACCAGATAATTGTTTAAATTACATGATGAAGTAATTGATAATACCTTTTTTTTTACTCATTTATCATGGATTCTTCGGATAGTTATAGTTTAAAACTGAGATTGTTACAATTAAATCGAATCGTTTCAATTAAGATTCAAATATACGTTTTATTGAAGAAACATTGACTACCAAACGATTTTCATCTGAACATTTGAGGTATTTAAATTAACTTTTGTAATAACAATATCAGATACTTAAAATATTAAAGAAACAGAATGGGGTTATTCTTATGAGAATTTTCTAATTTTACCAACACTTATAAAAAAAGCTTTAGCCAAGAGGTTTTTCTCCATTCTTATGCTCAGGTTTGCACTAATACACTTGAACAAATAGTTTGCTTACTCTTTATTGACTGAGTGATTATGAATAATACTTTTACTAATACCGTGTTTGTTTTTAATTTCTAATATTATCATTTCAATTTCTATTCAGTTTCCTTTCTGCTGAGTTTTTTTCATTCATCAATTCAGAAAAAAGTTTTAGGAAATTGAAAAAGTAGCTGTAAAATTGGTACCTGTCACAGAATAATTTCTTTCATTATCAAGGTCAGGTATATCACAGTCATTTTCTCGTTTGCGCTTTCATATTTTATAAGAGAACGATATAACATCTTTTTTTCACTTTTGTTCATAGCTTTTTTCTTTGAGAATAATTATCTAAAGCAGCATGTACATATTGTCTCATTAATCTAACGATTCTACAATTCCCTTTAATTAATCATTAACGTCTTATCACAAAATAGTTTGACATGTGGCGGTGCAAAACTTATTGCAGTTTTCTTGGCAACACTTCACTTTTTTCAAAATACTGTAAAATTGAACAGCTTGCTGGAGGCACTGATAACCATCACGAATTATAAGATGTTTATCAATGGTCATTATATGAACGGGAGATCTATAAGTGCCACATGATTGGCAGTCATAATCTCTGTAAATACTTGGTTCATCTGCAAAACATGTTGTCCAAGTGTTGATCAATTCATCCTTTGTATCCAATGAGTAGGAAACCACATCATCAATCGATGAATCCTTTCGAAGCCTTAATGGATACATTGCACATAACACCTTTGCTCGTTCTTGGTACACATTCTGATTAAAATTCTCGTTTATCAATGAATTGATAAATTCAAAAGTTTTCCCGCGTGCTTCTTGCAGTGGGAACCAATATGATAGGTTAGTCGTAGCTGCATTCAACAGAACATAGACAATTGAATCAAAACACGTAGTGTTGCTGACGTGAACGAAGCTACCGTTGATTTCAACTGCTGGCATAACACAACCAGCTCGAAGAAGTAAAGTTCTTGTGTGATTCAACGTGGCATGACTCACCATGTTGCTAAACTCTTCCAACGTTTCTAGTGACATAGTAACATTGTGGCTTGTGGTAAGATTATTCAGCCAAGATACGTCAGCTGTCCCTTTGTCACGCCAATTGCCGACCGAAAAAGTATCAGGGTCTCTTTTTGTGCATCGAAAGTTTGCATTTTGATCAACAGTTTCCACATAATCGGCCTCTGAATATAAATCATCTGTATTATCATTGGTGTGAGGGATTTTATAAATCACGTGTTGAGATTCATCACTAAAATCATTGCAAAGTTCAGAGTTCGGTGCAGACGAAATTTCATCAGGATGTATAGTCTGATGAAATATCGAGGAATGGTCCTCTTCAACGATTGTTGAAGGAGCACATGAGTCTGCTGCTGAACTGTGAGTGGATGGTTGATGATTATTTTGCTGAGCGATTGCAGAAGAAGCAGATAGGCCTACTACTGAAATAGATGACTGACAGTTGTTTTGCTCATCACACCTCTTGGCCTCATGAATCTGGATATATATCACTGCATGAGGTATTATTCTGTCCTGCAACCTCGCACTTTATACTTTATTAGCGTAATCGTCGCAGGTTTCCCATGTATTGTTCACTCTCCAGCAGTGGGCAATGAAATGACCAGGTTGACCGCTAACAACCCCAGCTAACCGAAATTTTCTTCCGTTCAAATCCAAATAATGTGGGAAATCAATCAATCTACCACTCAATCCAGAAGTGTGCTTCATAGTCGGTCGAATGTCGAGTTCAATAAAGATTTGTTGTCCAAAACAAGAAACGTCCATGTGCACACCAGGCTCCTGGCAACTCCTACATGTTACTGTCCGTGGCTTTAAAGAGAACTGTAGAGCTCCAACCAGATTATTAAAACCAGTTGCTTCGATAATCCGATGATTCACACCAAGAGTCATTTCTTGAGTGGTATGATCACCATAACGAGAACAATTTTGAGTGTATGTAATGCTTGGCTCATTTGAGAAACACCCGTTCCATATTGCAGACAATGTCGTAAACATATTTATTTCACTCGATAACTTCCCTAAATCGCTGAATGCAGCTCTAGCTCTTCCAGGGAATGATTTTTGCAAAAATTTAGTCCTTTGTCGGTAGATTTCAGCTTTGGCTCCAACTCTTATGAAATTATCGAGGAAATGAACTAAATCAAGTGGTGATGATACAACTCTCTGGTGATAATGAGAATCATCCATGGAAGCACTGCAGAGAATTTGGATTATTGAGTCGAAACCGCAGGTTTGTGATACATGGTAAGTGGATCCCTTGATTGAAACAGAACCAGGCTTCTTATTCCCATTTATTAAAAGTTTCGATCGGTGAACGACAGAAGATACAGTGTTTCGATGTTGATAATCTGCTCGCGGTCTGAAACAGGCTCCCTTGGAAGTTGTAAGCATTACATGAGCTGCAGTTTTCGGATGATTTGCACGGGCAGGGTTAGTACCTTCTTGCTGATTCTCAAACCTGGGCTTCTTCAAAGGCGGTTCTTGTTGGCATTTGTTATTATTAGAATCCTTGTCTGATCATCAAGATCCATTTGCTGATCGGAAGGTTGTGGCGTAGCATTTGAATTTGGTGAGCATTCTGAAGAGCTACTTAAGTCATCGGGATTACTATTCAAATCAGACTGCTCAGGAACAAGAGGATTTTTATCAGCTGTTGAAGCAGTTGATGGACAGTCATCTCCAACTGCTTCATTGGAATTGTTTTCCTTTGTAAACCCTTTAATTTCTGAAGTGAATAACTTAGCACTGTTACAATTATTCTGATACATAAATTTTAGAAATTTGTCAACACGTAATATACCGGGATTATTTTTGTTGACGCGATGCTTTATATCATTGAAATAGCTTTCAACTGATGCTGTTGACGCATGCCCGATTACCTGAGGCAAAGCAGCAGATGTCCACATGGGAAATTCATAACTGAGGTCCATTAAGGGATTTATGAAGCTTTTGCTGTAATAAATGTTCAGACATCCATCTTCTAGCTCACAGTGTTCCTTAGGAAATTCTGCTATTCGGCGTAGATCTCGAATCCAGCTGTGAAGACGACAACTGTCATTATACTGCGCCATTTCATTCTTATCTTGATAAATTTCATCAATTTCAGAAGCTTCTTCGACATCGTTTAAATCAAAAGCAAAGTCTCTGGATGCTATACACTTTTCTCATTCAGATCTGCAGTCAGCTACCGTTTTTCCTGGGAGTGCCTTGATAACAGTCACATATGATTTGTGTAGGCCAACAGTTAAAGTTAACAAAAAAATTGTCCTGAACTGTTGTAATGTCTGGGCATCAATCATTAAACCTACACAGTACAAAAAGAACCGTCGCACTGTAGCAAAAGTAATTTTTTGTAATTCAGGCCATTTACCCACCATCATTACAAGATGAGGCACGTCGTTTCTTAAAAAAGTGTGAATAGGCGAGCGAAATTTCCATTCTTGATTATCTGAAGCCCGTAGGAACAAAGTTTCGTTGTAGCTTTTGACAGTTTGATGATTAATCCCGAGAGAAACGGCATTCATCAGTGCTAGAGACCTATCGCAAGCAATTTGAGCAGGAATAGTTGCTCTTAGTTTTAGCCAACCACCATATGATGACCACAGTATCTTGGCTTTCCGTCAGCATATCATACACTGATATGGTTCGACCTTTGATACGAATAGTTAGTGAATATAGAAAGATATGCCCAATTAAGTTCCCGTCACGGCCTCGGATTTTTTTGACCACGCTTCCAGTCCCGTCAATACATGGCTGAGCATCCTCCTTCATAACACGGCAAAATACATTATAAGCATGCAACTGCGCGTGAGAACTGAACGAAACATAAAATTTGCTTCATCGTACCTCGTGAATGAAGTTATTGTAAGGTACAGTGGTCTTCATTTCCTCGATGGTCTTCACCACATCATTTCCATCGATTGGCTTAACATCTAGCATACGATCAACATGTTCATACTTGGCTTTTCTCGCTGTAGACATTTGAGGAATATTAGGACCAACACGAACGCCGAAAGCTCCATTTATAACTCCGTTCACCTGTTGCTTTTGCCAATTTCCTGCACCAAGGTAATATATACCTGCTCCAGCTTCTTGACGTCGAATCCCTCGAAGAGGTCTGCGAACTTGTTCGTGAACCTCAAAGAAAGTGTCTCTTGCCCGCACGGTCATCTTGAACTCCGCCGCTTCCTTAGGATCTTCCATGAGATAACAAAATATTCGATTACCACAGGCCTCACTAGAACAGTGTCCAGGTATCCTGCAGTAGTACAAACTATCTGGAGATCTGTAGATCCTAGCATTCTTGAAGGAAAAGTGCAAGGAAGCTCTGTTTGTCTAAAAATTATTATTCATAAAATATCTGACCACTGATCTTTTTTTAAAGTGGAATAAGCTCTTCCATCATTGTATCCAAGCGTTGGTCCCAACATCTTTCTCCATTCGTCCTGAGTAATAATCAAACTGAATTCGTCCAGACCATCGGCTTGAGGATCAAATTCATACAAGTTATCCTTTGTATCATCACCATCACCATTCTCTACGCTCAAAGTGGAATCATTGAACGAGTTGTTTTCAATAGGATTTTCTTCAGTCGTGACATTTTCAAGGTTTCGTGCATCTGTGAGAATGTTTTTTCGGTTTTGCTGCACGTTAGTGTACCAATCATGATGTGACCAGCGTCTTTGCACAGCATCACTTAATTCATCCCAAACAGTAGATTTATAAGCCGGTAATGCGGTCAAAATTATGAATGAACTTCCTGAGTACAGAAAGAGCCTCTGTAGCCAGCACTTTTGGTTGTCGTGGCATCGTCAACGTTATAACTCCTTAGACCTGAATAAATAAAAATAAATTATTTTTTTATGTAATAACCCTCGTAGAAATCGGGTCATCAGAATATGTCAGAAAATGACATAATATGTCAAATTATCACATATGTCAAATTAATGCGTAGAAAATATGTCTTAATCGGTTAAAATTTGACATAATTTGTAATTTTCTGTCATAATTTGACATTTTATGTTATAATTTGACATATTATGTCATTTTCTGACATATTCTGACGACCCTATGGCCACGAGGCAAGAAATATTGAATAAGCTTGTTATTCAATTACCTGTTGGGAAGGAAGTCCTTTTCATCTCATATATTATCCTTCTTGTATTCACAAAAAACTGAGTTATCAGCTTACCAATAAAAACCCGGTTCTGGAACGAAAGGTAATATAATGCGTCAATAGTTCCAATATACTTCAAATTATTATTATTAAACTTGACAGGATTCATGAATGACAGGTATGAAACAAAATATAAAACTGGGAATTCAATTTAGGCTATGTAAAAAAATCAACGAACCCAACTAATTTTCAAAATTGACTCAATCGTATTATTACATGGAATTTCTTTACGAGGATTGGTCACATTACTAATTGCATTAGTAATGAAGAGATATTATTAATGAATTCTCTTCAACAATGAGAAAACAATTGAATGAAATTTTATCGGTTATCTTCGGTATAATACCCGCTCATTTTCTTTTTCAGTTGGCTACACTCATTACTGTAAACAATTGAAAGTGAAACTTCTGTCGTTTCTATAACTTGAACTAAGCGGGTTTACATAATTCATCGTCATCTTCATACCTCCAGCAGATTCATTAATGTCTTGTCTTGTGTCATTAACTTTATAAATCTATCAATAAATGTACATTTAAATATATATATTTATATGGATGTATATATATGATTCATTAACATAATCGTATAACTTTGCAAAGTAGATGTGTATTCAATGATGAGGTTTTTTTACCAACCGTAAATAATCTAAACGAATTTTATTGACTATTTTATCGACGGTCGGCTTTAGAAAATATAAAATAATTACCTGCATCATTTTGTTTTCTTAATTCACTTCATCACTGTTAATTGCCTATCAGGTAATTGCATCGTGTAATTTTCTAAGACACTTATCCCATATGTAGAGTATTGGGTATTGAAGGCACTGCATCTTTTTCTGCTTATTGCAACCTACGAATATAAGAAAACGTAAAAAGAGCATTCTGTTTGAAGAATTGAAACAATCGGATGAAACACTATCCTCTTCATTAGAGATGCGCGTAAATATATTCAAGTTTATTATTTCCATGCAATAGATTATAAACACCGATTAATTAATTTTTCTCGCATTACATTATGACCTTTTTTTTATCAATTAAATAGTATCAATAAAATAGTATTAAATAGTAAAGTAATTTCTTTGATTAAATATATAAACTTATTTTTCTTCTAGTTAAAATTCATTAAAGTCAAATAACTTGAACTCTGTAAATCATTGAGTAATTTATAATCAATTTTACTTATCGTTTACATTCTTTCTACTTACGCAAATAACACCTGAAGTTGAAAACAACGACAATTGATCCATAAATTAATTCCTCACTCGTTATAAACATCACTTATAAACATTGCTCCGAAATAGGTAGGGCGGAAACAAGCACTCCCGAACAAGACAACAGCTGTGGTAGCTATTACGAAACCGTAGTAGAGTGGGGGAATTATTGAAGAAATATTTACATGTACACATGTCGAAAAAAAAAATTTTGTTCGCTGCATGATTGACGGCGAAGCAAAATACCGAATAAAAGTTTCGAATGAATTGGTAATTAAAAATTACAGACTATTTAATAATTAAAATCGCTTTTCCGAATAAAAAAAAGTTTCTTAGTGGGGATTGAACCCTGACCAACCGCGTGGTTCTCTTTTTCTGTTTTTATTTTTAATACACATTTCTTAACAACTAGATAAAAATGATTAAATTATCATAACTCGTCTAACGATGACCTTTCACCCAAAATTTTTTTTTTCCAAAATGGCCAACTTGCGGCGCCAACTTCTATATTAATTTTAATAAATTTTCAAAAATTCATAAAAAAAAACGGAACGATTATCAAACGATGATGATTAATTATCTATTATTATCTAATGAACTTTCAATTATTGCATATGAAAAAAAGTCGATATCTTAATAGGGGGCGCCAACGGAACGGACCTCGCTCCTGCAATCCCTTCACTCGACCATTTCCCCTACCGTCCCTTGAAGTCACAAACTTGAAGACACACCAATGAAGACACAAAAATAAATGCATTTAATTTTCAAAAAGTCGAGCGGTTTTCAAAATATTCAGAAAAATGTATCGAGGAGATCGCTGTATCTCAGGAATCGGGGAACCGATCGAGATGAAATTTGGCAAATCTGTGTATTTGATTGAGAGGGATTTTGACTCGGAAACAGCTTTCTCACAACGGCCACAAACATTGATAAATAACGATGCAACATTTACTTTTCTAGATACTCCATGAATCACAAAACACCTCGTGATTTACTGAATTACCTAAATTATATCGGAACATAATCCATATCTGCTAACAAATCTCGTCTCATGGCTCATTTAATTAGACACTGCACCTTATAAAGTATGGCATTTTTTATAGATGAAATCCACCCTTTTTTTATATACATCTCTCTTAAATGAGAACTATTTAATAAAAAATATTTCAAAGAGTGAACTTCATAGTCTGATTTTTCCACAAAACTTATATCTGATGAGAGTATTACAACAATTTTTTTTCTAAATATAATTTTTTGCCTGTGTTTTTCAATGAGGACCAAAAAAAATAGCACAGGCTCAAAAAAGGTTATACAACTATAATGATATATTAATATATATGACCAAATGAGTGATCTAAGTGTCACATTAGTTTCTTCCTTTGGTACGTTTTCAGCACAGGACTAACTTTTAAATTTAAAATCGATAGTGGAGTCAATAGTCACAAAGTGGAGTCTTCTTAGGTATATTAGGTAGAATAGCAAGCGTGTTTTGAACACATACTCTATCGGCTCTGGTCGATGCAGTTACAGATTGGTTAATTAGCGTGTTTTTTGGCAGATAAGGATGGCTTCCAATCTGGGTAACTGTGACCTGTTTGCTTTTACCCGCATTTGTTGCTGCGGTTCTCATGAATCCACTTTTAGATGAAAATGCAATTTCTTCGGTTGGTATCGAAGCATCATGAGCTATAATGTGTACACGTAGGGATAAGAACTTTTCACAACTTTTTCCAACAGTTTATGTTCATCACAGAATTGAGATTTCAAAAATGGGCTTGTACGTTCACAAATCACGTTCGTTAATTTTTCAATGACATTATTGAGCCGTATAATTTTTTCCTGACTTCCTTTGCATATTTGTTCTGCAAGTTCGATAACTTTGTATACATGCAGTGTAGGATGCTTCAACCCCCCATGGTTGATGATGTCTGTCCATTCATGAGGAGTATTTTCATCGGGAACCTCTGTTATCAATGATTCATTACATCCTTCACATGTTCCTTCCATTTCTTTAGCCACCCATCCAGCCACGTAATATAACCCATATTCTTGCACTTTCGTTAACGAAACATTTTTGAAATCTAATTCCTCATCTGTTGATTCATCTCCAATCAATTGAGCTCCTGCAGCTGTTCCTTGTAATAAATTGACATAAAAGGGCTCATCATCATATTCATAAGAAGATCCAGCCGGAACGCGTAAAAACATACTGACTGCTAGTAAACGAAATTTATGTCTCAAACGCACTGGCTGTGGGTACATGTCTCCTGATCTGGCCTGAGCGAAAAGGTTTTCACATGGGCTAGACCCGATACGGCAGGGCAATAAATAATCCAGTTTATTTGTCATAACTAAATCATGATGCAGATGAAGGATCGTTGTAGTCACTAGAATAGCACCGCGTTGAAAAGGCTCCCAATCGCAAGAAGATTCAAAGCTCAATCCGTTCATAATTTCAATAATATCTTTCAGTGAGTCTATTCGTTGCAAACTCTGAGCATCCCGACCTAGACCCACTGATTTGTGGCGAGCTGACATAATAGAGAACCACTTAACGACTTGGCAAATGAACCATCCTGTAGTTTCAGCTTCACTTGGAACCCCAGAGCCTTTGATGCGTGATAAAATAATCAAGGTTCGCCCAACTTCCTCGGAAAAAAATTCTGATGCCAATCTCACATTCATTTTGTCGAACTGTCCTGGATCGAAGTGACAAGGTCTCAATCGATGAGCAACTGTGATACCCTTGGTATCATCTAATACTTGCTGCTGCAGTAAGTAAAGGACAAATTTCATGGAAACAATGCCGGTTGGAAGATTTTCAGCCTTTCGTTTCTCCTCAGAAATGATGAAATCAGTTCGATGCATCTGGCACCACATGTTTTTCAAGACCCATTTGCTCCCAGAGAAGGTTCCAGGAAGAATGAAAGGAACATCTCGACTTACCTTAGAATATTCACCCGAAAAGTTTCCTCCTATTGGCTGAAGGGGTTTGGAAATGTCCATAAAAAAATTGCAGGATAGAAAATCCCCGGCCAGGGTGGAAAGAAAGACACAACATACAATTTCTTTCCGGATGTTGCAATGTCTAGGTACACAGGGTAATAAAGAATTGCAAAAAAAACTACCCGAATTGTGAGGTCCACTACGTCAGGACCAATGCCAGGTAGGGTACGCGCTACCTGGTCCCATTTGCTGCGCACGTTTTCTGCCCACCAAAAGAACCGCAGAATTCTGGAAAGAATTGTTTTTGTTGATAACACGATTTTTGCGAAAAGATTCAGAAAGGTGCGAAAATCGAATAAAATGGCTAATTAATTAAGCATTCGAAATAAAAATCAATTAGATCTTATGACATTCTGTCATATTTGCACTCATTTTCGATATATTCACGATTCTATGTAGTCTGGGGTGGCAACTCGGCAATGCACTCCCGATTCAACCCTAATTATGCCGATACCTATTAGAGGGAAAAGTAAGGCTTATGTAACTGCAAACGTCCAGCATGAAGTTATGAACATTAAAACCTAAATACTTTTTTGGCTATCTTTAACCGTTGCAAGGAGAAGTTGGGTTCACCGCAAAATCATTTGTTCTTAATATATATAGACATCATGAAAAGACCTCAATGAAATCCTTAAGATCCTCGCTGGGATTCCATGTTGTCTATATAAAATAATGTCCAACGGTGCAATTCTATAGACTGAAATTTGAATGTGAGAAATAATCACTGAAATTTCAGGAAATATTCGTGTCAAAAGAACCATGAGAATTGAGTGGAGAATTAGAATTTCAGGTTAATTATTAAGCAAAAATTGAATTGAATCAGGAAATTTCAGGTCAAAGGGTCCTTGAATTTTCAGTTTGTTTTTAAATTCAGGTACTTTGTATTGAAAATTCATATTTGGAAAATTCAGATAAGTTATGAAATTCTCAGATATTTATTCATCAAAATTTATAAGTTGTTACTGAATTCTACATGAAATTTGAAATTTCAGCTGTTTTATTTTCTTCTTAAAGTGACTTCAAGTTCAGTATTCTAAAAATTCAGGTGAAATTGTCCACAAAATTCCCAAACTTATCTTACGGTGAAATATGAAAAACTGCCGGAGATAACAAGATTCATATGAAATGCTTTTCTGTAGATCTCATTGAACTTTACAAAAAAAGTTCCTATGGAAATCTTAATATCTGCCTAAGATTTTGAGATTTCTTATAGAAACCGCGAAAAGTTAGGGAAGTATTGTATTGCATTTGTGTGCGCTACATAGGTGTGACAGTTTGTGGGCAAAAGGGACGGTAGGGGAATGGAAGGCAGGGGGGAAGACGACAGATCACTCAGCAAAGTATTACCTTCTTCTATAATACCTTAACATTTATTCCCCGCTCATGACGCCATCTAGTGGAGTTTAGAGAAACCCTCCAATGGCCTATAACCTCTGTTTAAATAGCGAACTTGGAAAAATTGTAGACAGTGCTTGGAATGTATTCTATTTTTTATTAATAATTTCATAAACAAGAGTATCATACAAATCGACAATGGGGGTTCCCATTAGATGCTAAACACTCACACGGGGCCAACAATTCAAATTTAAAAAAATTCAGTGTCTCCCCATAAGAGCCCAATGTTAAATTTGGCCAAAATCGATATAAAATAATTTCAATTTTTCGACTCAAAATCGACGGAAATATCTTCCAGGGGTTCCTATTGGATAGTATTAACGCACACGGGATCAAAAATCCAATTTTAAAAAATTAATTGCCTTCCCATAAGACGCCAATGTGAAATTTGGCCAAAATCTAAACAATTAGATTGACTTTTTCGACAGGAATGTCTTCTGGGGGTGAGTGAGTGTCACAAACCCAAGTGCCGATTTCCCAGGCCGGAAATGACGCGGTGTGGAGAGATACCGACTGTCTAAGCAGCTAGAGGCGTCACCTGGCATCAGAGTATATAATTCCCTAGCGGACCAAGTGTAAAGTTCAACTCTACAATATTTCCAAAATTTTAGAGTTGGGATAGAGTTGAGTGAGAGTTCGTGTTTTTTATCAATTCTTAACACTTAATGAATAACGAAATGAGGTTTTGAGATGTCATCATCGTTTTCTCAACATTTAATGCTTTTCAAAGTTAAGAGTTGAATGTTTCTCTGAATTTTGGTATTATGCCAACTCTATCTCAACTTTATACCGGGATAGAGTTGAATGTTGGACTTTGCGGTTACTTTGCCCCAACTCTATCCGAACTTTGTTTCGGAATACAGTTGAAAATTGAACTTTAGGGTAACTTTCCCCCAACTCTATCAGAACTTTATACCGGGATATAGTTGAGTGTTGGAATTTGGGGTTACTTTCCCCCAACTCTATCCGAACTTTATACCGGGATAGAGTTGAATGTTGGACTTTGCGGTTACTTTGCCCCAACTCTATCCGAACTTTGTTTCGGAATAGAGTTCAAAATTGAACTTTAGGGTAACTTTCCCCCAACTCTATCAGAACTTTATACCGGGATATAGTTGAGTGTTGGAATTTGGGGTTACTTTCCCCCAACTCTATCCGAACTTTATACCGGGATAGAGTTGAATGTTGGACTTTGCAGTTACTTTGCCCCAACTCTATCCGAACTTTGTTTCGGAATAGAGTTGAAAGTTGAACTTTAGGGTAACTTTCCTCCAACTCTATCCGAACTTTCTACCAGGATAGAGTTGAGTGTTGGAATTTGGGGTTACTTTCCCCCAACTCTATCCGAACTTTATACCGGGATAGAGTTGAACGTTGGACTTTGCCCCAACTCTATCCGAACTTTGTTTCGGAATAGAGTTGAAAGTTGAACTTTAGGGTAACTTTCCCCCAACTCTATCAGAACTTTATACCGGGATATAGTTGAGTGTTGAAATTTGGGGTTACTTTCCCCCAACTCTATCCGAACTTTATACCGGGATAGAGTTGAATGTTGGACTTTGCAGTTACTTTGCCCCAACTCTATCCGAAGTTTGTTTCGGAATAGAGTTGAAAGTTGAACTTTAGGGTAACTTTCCTCCAACTCTATCCGAACTTTCTACCAGGATAGAGTTGAGTGTTGGAATTTGGGGTTACTTTCCCCCAACTCTATCCGAACTTTATACCGGGATAGAGTTGAACGTTGGACTTTGCCCCAACTCTATCCGAACTTTGTTTCGGAATAGAGTTGAAAGTTGCACTTTAGGGTAACTTTCCCCCAACTCTATCAGAACTTTATACCGGGATATAGTTGAGTGTTGGAATTTGGGGTTACTTCCCCCCAACTCTATCCGAACTTTATACCGGGATAGAGTTGAATGTTGGACTTTGCGGTTACTTTGCCCCAACTCTATCCGAACTTTGTTTCGGAATAGAGTTCAAAATTGAACTTTAGGGTAACTTTCCCCCAACTCTATCAGAACTTTATACCGGGATATAGATGAGTGTTGGAATTTGGGGTTACTTTCCCCCAACTCTATCCGAACTTTATACCGGGATAGAGTTGAATGTTGGACTTTGCGGTTACTTTGCCCCAACTCTATCCGAACTTTATACCGGGATAGAGTTGAATGTTAAATCTTGGGGTTACTTTGCCCCACCTCTATCCGAACTTTATACCGAGTGAAAGTTGAGAATTGATCTCTGGGTTTTTTAAAAATTTATTGAATTTTTTAAAAATTCATTTAAGAACATCGAGGTTTTAGTCAACTCTATCCCAACTCTACACACGGTTAGAGTTGAAAGTCGAACTTTGGGGTTACTTTGCTCCAACTCTATCCGAACTCTATACCCGGATAGAGTTGGGATAAAGTAACCCCAAGGTTCAACTTTCAACTCTAACCGTGTTTAGAGTTGGGATAGAGTTCACCAAAACCTCAATGTTCTTGAATGAATTTTTAAAAAAATCAATAAAATGTTTAAAAACCCAACGATCAATTCTCTACTCTAACCCGGTATAAAGTTCGGATAGAGTTGAGGCAAAGTAACCCCGAAGTTCGACATTCAATTATTCTGTTCCAAAGTCCTGATAGAGTTGGGGCCAAGTAACTCCAAAGTTCAACATTGAACTCTATCCCGGTATAAAATTCGGATAGAGTTGGGGCAAAGTAACCCCAAAGTTCCACTTTCAGATCTAACCGTGTGTAGAGTTGGGATAGATTTGCCCTAAACCTCAATGTTCTTGAATAATTTTTGTTAAAAATTCAATGAAATTTTTAAAAACTCAAAGGTTAATTTTCTCTACTCTAACCCGTTATAAAGTTCCGATAGAGTTGATGTAACGTGAGCCCAAATTTCAACATCCTACTACAGTTCGGATAGAGTTGAGGAAAAGTAACCCCAAAGTTCAACTCTCAACTCGATCCTTTTATGAAGTTCGGATAGAGTTGGAGCAACGTAACCCTAAAGTTCAACTTTCAACTCTAACCCGGTATAAACTTCGGATAGAGTTGGACTGAAGTAACCCTGAAGGTCAACTTTCAACTCTAACCGTGTGTAGAGTTGAGACAGAGTTGGAATTTGAGTTGACCGGAAACTCAATGTTCTTAAATAAATTTGAGAATAAATTCGATAAAATTCTGGAAAACCCAAAAATGGACTCGATACTCTAACCCAGTATGAAGTCCGGATAGGGTTGGGTGAGAGTTGATAATAACAATTCTCAACGTTAACCGCGTGTCAAGTTGGGATAGAATTGGGGCAAAGTAACTGCCAAGTTCAACTCTCAACTCTACCCCGGTATAAAGTTCGGATAGAGTTGGGGTAAAGTTACCCCAAAGTTCAACATTCAACTCTATCCCAGTATAAAGTTCGGATAGAGTTGGGGGAAAAAACCCTAAAGTTTAACTTTCAACTCCAACCGTGTTTAGAGTTGGAATAGAGTTGATGAAAACCTTAATGTTCTTAAATGAATTTAAAAAAAAATCAATACAATTTTTAAAAACCCAAAGATCAATTCTCAACTCTAACCCGGTACAAAGTTCGGATAGAATTAGGGCAAAGTAACCCCAAAGTTCAACGTTCAACTCTATCCTGTTATAAAGTGCTGATAGAGTTCACGCAAAGTAACCCCAAAGGCCAACATTCAACTCTATCCCGGTATAAAGTTCTGATAGAGTTGGGGGAAAGTTACCCTAAAGTTCAATTTTCAACTCTATTCCGAAACAAAGTTCGGATAGAGTTGGGGCAAAGTAACCGCAAAGTCCAACATTCAACTCTATGCCGGTATAAAGTTCGGATAAAGTTGGGGGGAAGTAACCCCAAATTCCAACACTCAACTATATCCCGGTATAAAGTTCTGATAGAGTTGGGGGAAAGTTACCCTAAAGTTCAACTTTCAACTCTATTCCGAAACAAAGTTCGGATAGAGTTGGGGCAAAGTCCAACGTTCAACTCTATCTCGGTATAAAGTTCGGATAGAGTTGGGGGAAAGTAACCCCAAATTCCAACACTCAACTCTATCCTGGTATAAAGTTCGGATAGAGTTGGAGGAAAGTTACCCTAAAATTTAACTTTCAACTCTATTCCGAAACAAAGTTCGGATAGAGTTGGGGCAAAGTAACCGCAAAGTCCAACATTCAACTCTATGCCGCTATAAAGTTCGGATAGAGTTGGGGGAAAGTAACCCCAAATTCCAACACTCAACTATATCCCGGTATAAAGTTCTGATAGAGTTGGGGGAAAGTTACCCTAAAGTTCAACTTTCAACTCTATTCCGAAACAAAGTTCGGATAGAGTTGGGGCAAAGTCCAACGTTCAACTCTATCCCGGTATAAAGTTCGGATAGAGTTGGGGGAAAGTAACCCCAAATTCCAACACTCAACTCTATCCTGGTATAAAGTTCGGATAGAGTTGGAGGAAAGTTACCCTAAAATTTAACTTTCAACTCTATTCCGAAACAAAGTTCGGATAGAGTTGGGGCAAAGTCCAACGTTCAACTCTATCCCGGTATTAAGTTCGGATAGAGTTGGGGGAAAGTAACCCCAAATTCCAACACTCAACTCTATCCTGGTATAAAGTTCGGATAGAGTTGGAGGAAAGTTACCCTAAAATTTAACTTTCAACTCTATTCCGAAACAAAGTTCGGATAGAGTTGGGGCAAAGTAACCGCAAAGTCCAACATTCAACTCTATCCCGGTATAAAGTTCGGATAGAGTTGGGGGAAAGTAACCCCAAATTCCAACACTCAACTATATCCCGGTATAAAGTTCTGATAGAGTTGGGGGAAAGTTACCCTAAACTTCAACTTTCTATTCCGAAACAAAGTTCGGATAGAGTTGGGGCAAAGTCCAACGTTCAACTCTATCCCGGTATAACGTTCGGATAGAGTTGGGGGAAAGTAACCCCAAATTCCAACACTCAACTCTATCCTGGTATAAAGTTCGGATAGAGTTGGAGGAAAGTTACCCTAAAATTTAACTTTCAACTCTATTCCGAAACAAAGTTCGGATAGAGTTGGGGCAAAGTAACCGCAAAGTCCAACATTCAACTCTATCCCGGTATAAAGTTCGGATAGAGTTGGGGGAAAGTAACCCCAAATTCCAACACTCAACTCTATCCTGGTATAAAGTTCGGATAGAGTTGGAGGAAAGTTACCCTAAAATTTAACTTTCAACTCTATTCCGAAACAAAGTTCGGATAGAGTTGGGGCAAAGTAACCGCAAAGTCCAACATTCAACTCTATGCCGGTATAAAGTTCGGATAGAGTTGGGGAAAGTAACCCCAAATTCCAACACTCAACTATATCCCGGTATAAAGTTCTGATAGAGTTGGGGGAAAGTTACCCTAAAGTTCAACTTTCAACTCTATTCCGAAACAAAGTTCGGATAGAGTTGGGGCAAAGTCCAACGTTCAACTCTATGGCGGTATAAAGTTCGGATAGAGTTGGGGGAAAGTAACCCCAAATTCCAACACTCAACTCTATCCTGGTATAAAGTTCGGATAGAGTTGGAGGAAAGTTACCCTAAAATTTAACTTTCAACTCTATTCCGAAACAAAGTTCGGATAGAGTTGGGGCAAAGTAACCGCAAAGTCCAACATTCAACTCTATCCCGGTATAAAGTTCGGATAGAGTTGGGGGAAAGTAACCCCAAATTCCAACACTCAACTCTATCCTGGTATAAAGTTCGGATAGAGTTGGGGGAAAGTAACCCCAAATTCCAACACTCAACTATATCCCGGTATAAAGTTCTGATAGAGTTGGGGGAAAGTTACCCTAAAGTTCAACTTTCAACTCTATTCCGAAACAAAGTTCGGATAGAGTTGGGGCAAAGTAACCGCAAAGTCCAACATTCAACTCTATGCCGGTATAAAGTTCGGATAAAGTTGGGGGGAAGTAACCCCAAATTCCAACACTCAACTATATCCCGGTATAAAGTTCTGATAGAGTTGGGGGAAAGTTACCCTAAAGTTCAATTTTCAACTGTATTCCGAAACAAAGTTCGGATAGAGTTGGGGCAAAGTCCAACGTTCAACTCTATCCCGGTATAAAGTTCGGATAGAGTTGGGGGAAAGTACCCCCAAAGTCGAACATTCAACTCTATCCCGGTATAAAGTTCGGATAGAGTTGGGGTAAAGTAACCCCAAAGTCGAACATTCAACTCTATTCCGGTATAAAGTTCGGACAGAGTTGGGGGAAAGTAACCCCAAAGTCCAACATTGAACTCTATCCCGGTATAAAGTTCGCATAGAGTTGGGGGAAAGTAACCCCAAAGTTTAACTTTCAATTCTAACCGTGTGTAAAGTTGAGATAGAGTTGGGCAAAACCTCAATGTTATTAAATAAAATTTTCAAAAATGCAAAAGTTTCACTCTCAACTCTAATTTCGTGTAGAGTTGGGATAAAGTTAGGCATAAGAACAAAGATCAACTCCCAACTTTAATCGCGTGTAGAGTTGGGATAGAGTTCGCCATAAGTGCTTTACCGAAAAGTGCTTAATTGAAGAAAAAAAAAAACAAAAATCAAATATTTAGTTTTACTCACTGTAGAATTGTTCATAAGATCCAAGTTCAACTCTCAACTTTTACATAATGCGAATTAGGGAAAGAATTGACCAACTCTCACTTAACTCTCACCGAACTCTAAAATCTTGGAAAAATGTTAGAGTTTACTCGACTTTCACCCAACTCTACAGTCGGTCCGTTAGGGTTGAATGGCCGGTAAAGTAGGAGTTACTTCAAAGAGTATATTTCAAGTTTGACATACAACTGAGAGATGGCATCTACAATACTAAATAATGACCTTTGGAAAGCAAAGCATATTTGCGTAACACCGTCTGCATTCTTAGGAAGCATATACTACAGTCTGCTACCACAGCATAATTCACGCATGTTGATTAGGAAAAAAAACGAATAATTACTTCGGTAATTACTTGAGTGTTTCATTGTTACGTCTTCCTGACCTGACTTGAACAATTAGACGGTAGATCCGTCTACTCTATACCATTCGGAGACGACGGATGTGTCTGCGCATGCAGACGGCAGGGTTCCATTCGAAAATTAACCAATCGAATTTCATCAATCATTGCAACTAATTAATAATTCTTTACATTGTACCGTCTTCGCTAAATAATGGTAGCATTCAGACGGCAGACCCGTCTACCCATACAGTGACAGACGTGAATTGAACGTAGTCAAAAAAACAAATTATGCCAATTGATAATTATTTAATTGCTCCCTTGTATCGTCTCTCTCAAACGACCTGTACAGACGGTAGATCTGTCTACTCCATACCGTCCATAGACGGTATAGGGTAGACCCGTCTGCGGACGGTGGCTATACTTGCGTATGCAGACGGTAGAGTTCAATTTGAACGTTAACCAGTCGCATTGAATGAATTAAAAAAACAACCAATCAAATGTAATAGATTATTACATTCTAATTAATTATGTTCTACATTGTACCGTCTTTCTTCAAGAGCATGTAGTATTCAGACGGTTGATCTACGTCTACTCTATATCGTCCGCAGTCGGTACGCGTATTCACGCATGCAGACGGCAAACCCGTCTACCTGTACAGTCCGCAAACGCCATAACTGAATAGAAACATACCTCCAGAAAAACTACACAATAATAAGTTTCGTTACCAGGGCGATAAAATATTTTTCACCAATGTGAACTGAACATTATCTCATGTCACCGGCCCAACCAATCGTGTTCTTTTGCAGCCCTAGGGGGATAAGTGGAGCTCTAAGTATCTAAGTGGTCACTTATCCTCCTAGCTAGGGCTGCAAAAGGATGAGATTAGGTGGGGTTACATGGCATCAATGAATTATTGCATCCTGATTGATGGATTCATTTATTGTACCGTCGCCCCTAGACACCCTGAAACAGTTTCCCCGCATACCCGTTTACCGTGGATCCACAGTAACTAATGTGCCCCGGTTGGGTTAAATTAGTTAAACTCCGATGATCTCCAAGCAACCTTTCTAGTAATCATCTTTGGTGGAACACTCAGGGGATAAATTTCCCAATTTTCCCGTTTATACGGAAAGTCATTCGCTTAACCCAAGATATTACTAGCCTCACTGATACCTATCCTAATTGTGTCAGTTGTCAAAACTATCACAATGAATTAATTGCGATGGGGTGGGGCATTTATTAAAAAACTCATTTCGAACAACATTGAAAATCGTTGAAGTTTTTGCTAAAATTAATAATGCAAAAAAAACAACCTCGTCTTTTTTTTTTAATAACCACAGTCAGACGCCATATTAAATCCTCGAACCATCAATCGAGGTAGAACTTTTATAACTTGAGAACGGAAGATTTAGTTGAGATGTTGATCTATACGGTGCTTTTTTTTTATTGGCAAGCCCGTGAAATTTCTCAATTTCAGCCATTTTTACTCTTGCATTACGTACATTTTCAATTAATTATATGTGCGGTATGAAACCATCAAATTTCATTGGAAAAAGCGGGAATACAGAAGAAAAATAATCTTTCGAATGAATACAACAATATAAGTTCAAACACGTGGACGCTTAATCCATCAATATACCTTAAGAGACCAGGCGTGGGCTGGAATGAGAAAGTTTGCTTCCGCAGTAATTACAATAACTTCTCAACAATGGAGAAGTTGAAAGATGAAACAAATATATGTTCGAACCTATGTTCCATTTTCAATTATTGTATCACTTTTATTTTTCTTCCTCATCATAATATTCGTCCTTGACCCGTTCTTAGTTTCATTTGTCTTTCATAAGAAATTCTACCGCCTCGTCGGCTGTTATACTTTCCATATCCATCACCTAATTTCCATCTTCATCCAACACAGTCAATTTTTCGTGACCGCTGTCACTGAATATCCCTCCAGCAGCTCCATTGGTGGCAACTCGTGGTCTTGTTCCGCCTGGTCTTGTTCCACCTCTACAATGAATCTTTCGAGTTCTCGGCTATCGTCTTCATAGTACAATTTGACAAGGCTTATCAGAAGGGACGTACGCTTCATCTTACCGTGGTTATAGTCGAAAAGGAAACTTTGCATTTTCTTTTCCAACTCTCGATCGTACACGTATGTCTGTAGTGAATTCGCGTCTGCCACGGCAAGGGTAGACGGGTCCGCCGTCTGAATGCTACGATTATCTAGCGAACACGTTACAATGTGGAAAATTATTAATTAGTTGCAATGATTGATAAAATTCAGTTGGTCAATTTCCAAATTGAATCCTGCCGTCTGCATGCCCAGATATATGTAGTGTCTGCGGACGGCATAAAGTAGACGGATCTACCGTCTGATTGTCTAGGTCAGGTCAGAAAGACGGTAAAATGAAACACTCAGGTAATTACTGAAGCAATTATTCGGTTTTTCTCTTAATCAATTCATCTGAGAATAAGTTCTCACTAAATGATGCCGTCTGCAGACTGTACAGGTAGACGGCTTTGCCGTCTGCATGCGTGAATACGCGTACCGACTGCGGACGATATAAAGTAGACGTAGATCAACCGTCTGAATACTACATGCTCTTGAAGAAAGACGGTACAATGTAGAACATAATTAATTAGAATGTAATAATCTATTACATTTGATTGGTTGTTTTTTTAATTCATTAAATGCCATTGGTTAACGTTCAAATTGAACTCTACCGTCTGCATACGCAAGTACATCCGCCGTCTGCAGACGGGTCTCCTCTATGCCGTCTGTGGAAGGTATGAAGTAAACGGATGTACCGTCTGTGCAGGTCGTTTGAGAAAGACGATACAAGGGAGTAATTAAATAATTACCAATTGGCATGATTTGTTTTTTGACTATAGTCAATTCGCGTCTGCCACTGTATGGGTAGACGGGTCTGCCGTCTGAATGCTACATGCTCTTGAAGAAAGACGGTACAATGTAGAACATAATTAATTAGAATGCAATAATCTATTACATTTGATTGGTTGTTTTTTTAATTCATTCAATGCGACTGGTCCAGAATTTAAGAAACAATTTTATAGATTCTAGTTTCATCTAGCTTCAAATTGAAAAAAAAGTTTATGAATTCCGCCTGCAACACATTAAAAAAAATAAAAACTGAAAAGTTGCATTTTCTCGTATTTATGTTTTTGCAAATTTTGTTGAAGTCGAGTTCTGGGGACTAATTACATATTATATATCTATCTCATATATATTTACACCCTCCGACTGATTAAATATTATTTTTCAACGTTATTTGGCGTCTCAGTGGCAATTTCTTGTGTGT
This sequence comes from Asobara japonica, assembly GCA_026005395.1. Classification (NCBI taxonomy): domain Eukaryota; kingdom Metazoa; phylum Arthropoda; class Insecta; order Hymenoptera; family Braconidae; genus Asobara; species Asobara japonica. The sequence continues at coordinate 48,710 of BQMI01000116.1, forward strand.
AGTAGCACCGTCGGTAGGACAGTACCGCTCAAGTGACATTGCCTGGTTGCATATGGGCTTACTGGCACAGATGATATTTGCCTCTCGTAGTCATTCGCAAATTTTATATAGTTCAATCATGCATACGGCAGCCACCGAACTTTTAATTGAAAATTATCAAGTGGATGATAACAAATCGCTATTTATACTGCCCAATTATTCTCAAGCTTCAATTCAGTCAATTGATTCTCGCTGGGCAATTATCGAAAATGTAATTCGGATCGTAGAACCTATTCATCACCCATGACTATTCCATGTATATACATATATACAACCTTTTTGGGGACTATTCATCAAAGCTAGGTGAGTACTCGATTATTTTGATCTCATTGTTGAAAAGGAGTAGGAAAAACAATCAGCAATGTCGAAGTTTCTAATATAGTAGGACCTCTCTAATTTCTAAGGCTCGGGAGAGTTATTTTTTGCGAATGCAAAATTAATAAACGGGATGTGGGTATGACCCTCGACGGGTCGAACCAATAACTTCCCGATCGTTCCGCCGCATATGTTATATCAACAATTTCCGCCCATGTCTCAATTCGTGGACTTCATAAAGTTTTCAAAATTTCTAAATATTAAAAAAAAATATAATTCTTAATATGGAGTAGTTAGATAAACAATACAATTTGTTGATAATAATTAACTATGGGTGTTAGCAAAAAAGTCATGGAACGTCAAATGTATATTTTTACGTGTGGAACGACTTGCATTACACCCTTTGGGTCGTATCTCGAACCATTCTTACGATAGAGCGATCTAAACAATTGAATTCGTTAATAACAATTAACTATCGGTGTTAGCAAAAAAAGTCATACAACATAAAATATGTATTTTTGTGTGTGGAACAATTTTCATTAACTAATTTGTTTCGTATCTTCAACCGTTCTCACGCCGCTGCGATATAAACAATCTTCTTTGTTACTAACAATTAACTACGGATGTTATGGAAAAAAGTCATAAAAGGTCAAATGTGTATTTCGTGGTGGGAAACAACTTTCATTAAACATTTTTTTCCGTATCTCAAACGGTTCTTGCGATAGAGCGATATCAACAATTGAATTTGTTAATAACAATTGCACGAGTCGGTTTTTCGAAAATCCCTCCTTTCAGACCTGGAGAACAGTAAGTCAGAGATTATAGGGGAGATTGCTAACGCTTATGGCGGAGCTTACACCACCACATTTCGGACATTGTCCGGCGCGGCCGATATTGTCGCACGCTCAGATAATACCGTCGGTAAATATCTGAAATAATTGAGATGAACGTTTGAATTTGTAGATAAATGTCTTTGAGCGCTATTTAATCCCTAAAACGTATTCTTGGGGGTGAGAAATAGGGAAACATTACCCAATCATAATATATTGACGGGTTAAATAATGAAAAAAGGGGAGAAATGGATTTTTATAATTTTATTGCAGGAAAGCAAGAGTGTTAGTTTACAAAGTTAAAGATTTTTTTTGCCATGGATTTTGTATGACGATAACGCAGAAAAACATATAAAATACACTCATTTTACACGAAACAAATTATTTATTTATTTTATTCAAACAATTGAACATAAACATGCTTCCAAGCTGCATGCTTCCATTTTGGAAATTATTTAAATGTAAAATAATAATAATTTCGCGAATTATAAGACATTGAACTATGTAAATGATTAAATATCGAGTTGGTGACTTTCCAATTTTTCGGGAAGTTACCTGGAGCGGGATTTGTTTAACTTCCTGATATAGGGAAGTTATTTGTAATGACCCCGAAAATCGAAAGTGAAATTTTCATGATATTTTCACTTTTCTCGACGTTTCACATCATCCTGAGCCGTTTTCCCAAAACGGTTTGTATGGATGTGTGTGTGTGACCACAAAATTTTTTTAACGTTTCCGAAGAAACCAACGTAGCGATTTACGTTTTTTTTTTTTGATCGACGCTACTTACTATTCTCCAGGTCTGACAGGAACGATTTATGCGACAAATGATTCGTTCAATTGTTACTAACAAATTCAATTGTTTATATCGCTCTATTGCAAGAACGGTTTGAGATACGAAAAAAAGTGTTCAATGAAAGTTGTTCCCCGCCACAAAATAAACATTTGACGCTTTATGACTTTTTTTGATGACACCCGCAGTTCATTGTTAGGAACAAAAAAGATTGTTTTTATCGCAGCGGCGTGAGAACGGTTGAAGATAAGAAACAAATTAGTGGATGAAAATTGTTCCACAAACGAAAAAACATATTCGATGTCGTATAACTTTTTTTGTTAATACCGATCGTTGATAGTTATTCATAAATTTAATGGTTTAGATCGCTTTATCAAATATGTGTGTGTGTGTGTATATATATGTATGCATGTACAATATATATGTATATATGTGTGTAGCCATATTTCTGACGAACCATTTCTCACGGACGAAGGGCACGATGAAAGTCATCGACAATGCAAACGAAACAGTTTCGTACAAATTACATTTTGGATTAAATTAATGCGATATTCATGTTGTTATAAACAATTTCAACCGTTCATGGCGCTCTATCGCGAGAACCGTCGTAGATAGGAGAATTAGTATAACAACGCAGATTGTTCCTTACGTCAAAACACACATTTTATGTTCAATGACTTTTATGCCTAATTAAGTTCCCGATTTTCCGGACATTGTAATGCTCCTGAAAACGATTTTTCAACTTCCCAATTTTGCGGGGAGTTATTGTAATGACCCCTAAATTGTTTTTGTTCGTTTCGCTTCGTAACATGTGTGTGTGTGTGTATGTTTGTGTGTATCTACCCAAATTTTTGTCCAGCGACTTCTCACAAACAAAACGACTTGACCGATCAAAATTATCAAGTTCGGAATCAGAGCGTCTTCATGAAACTTAGAACTGATTAGATTTTGGTTGAAATTGGTCGAGCAGTTTTTTAACTTCCGGATAGGTGACGTTATTGAAATGCCTCCGATTTTCGAAAATGGATTTTTTAACATATTTTCACGTTTCATGAAATTTCTGATCATTTTAGGCAATTTTTAACAAGATGTATACTGGGCATTCCACGTGAAATCGTCGGACTGGGAACCCGATGGGCTCGGATTTGCATAAAAATGCACATATCTGCTCTTCAGCACAAAAAAAGACACGTATTTCTTGGTTTTTTAAATAAAAATTTTAACAACAATTATATAAACAGATAGAGATATCTCAAATACGCCATTTTTGATTTGAATGAAATTAAAAATATATATTCTGGATTGATTAACAATCATTTTGGAAAAAAGGTCGTTAGAGGATCTCATCAGGGGATTTTTATTTGAATTTTTGAAGTTGAAGTCACCAAAGAAGTATTATTGTGACAATTGACCACTGATAATTTTTTAAGTTATTATGGTGGTTTTCAATAATGTGAACAGAAAAAAGTTAAATCTGTATATAAATGACCCCGGGAGAGATGGTAATTAAATAAACAAAAGTAAGGTTTTAGTAATTTTTATAAACACGTGATGATAACTCGAATATTATCAATTCTATGAAAAAAAACATAATACACAAAAATGTTGTACGAAAAATTTTGCACAAAAAATGTTAACATCCAACATGTATCCAATTTTGTGATCCACTCGCATGGAGTGGAAAGAAACACCTCTATAGAGCGTCTCAAGCCGGCCTTTGTCGTAAATGGGACAGCACCAGAGCAAGGGTCAGCCAGCCAAGCAGTCACCAGCATCACCAACCTGCTCACCAGATCCAGCACTCTCTACGTCAGAGCCTATATCTGCGAAAAGAGTATCGTTTCCTGGCCCTACGAGCAAGGACACTGGAGGGGAAGTAAATGTGGCGGTACCGAACCCAGCTGTAGCTACCGCATCTTCGTCGCCCGAAGCGCTGCTTCGACGTCGGCAAATCTTCGAGGACGAACCACTGATGGAGCATGTCTGACGGAAAACCTGCAAGTAAAAACATATACAGTCGACTCTGCCACTAGGGCACTGCGTGGGACCGGACGTTTTACTGCCGTGTCCCACAAGTGACCCTCCCTAAGCTACTTCTCCCACTCCCGCATGCTAGTAAGCGGCGTGAGGTAGCATTCGAAGGCACGCGGGAACGTTTGCACACTGGTAGGGAGGCGGCGCTTGGGGAGATAGTGAGTGGTGGGTTCATGACGACCGTGACTATAGGGATCCATCAACTTGTGGGGCGTGCACTAGTGGGGGAGTTGACGATAACGACAAACCACTCACGGAAAACATATCACGGCAAACTACCGACGACAAACATATAACGTTAAACCGTCGACGCCAAATCTTTGACTCAAATTTTTGACGGCGCTCCGCTGATGAGAAACCTTTTACAGCAAACCTCTGACAGCAAACGTTCCACGTCTAACCTTTCACCGAAGCCGACCTCCCACCGAATTCCGAAACCATCACGCGGAAGTCACATTTAGCGTTACCCTGGGTTGCGACGTGGACGCAGTGACTCAGTGCCCCCAACGAGCAAAACACTATGCACCGACACCCTACGAAACGACATTTTTCTCAGCTTCCTCACTAAAAGAATTTCAACGCCAATCCTTAAAAAAAAAAAACGCATTTCGGAATCGGGAGCATCTCGACGGAAGACTACATCAGAGCGCTGAAAAAAATGATGACACTATTTGCAGTCGACGTACCTGCCAGCCGGTCTGTGTTTCTATTTAGTAATCTGTCTGTCTGCGCATCTATTTATTTGACTGTGTGTGCGTTTGTCTCGTATGTCTGTCTCCCCCGGCTGCCTACTGCTATTTCTGTACCTATGTACGTTTACGTTCGTGTGTCTACTTGTATACCTATCTGTCTGCGTATCTGCCTACCTCTCTGTCTGCGCATCTGTCCATTCGTGTGTCTGCTTGTCTTTCCCTGTCTGTCATCTTGTATGTGTCTGTCGGCCTGTCTGGACACTACAATGAGCATTACTGATTGCTCACCTTTCGTAATTTCTTATTTTTACTGTACCGTTTGACCTGGTTCTTAGCTGCTTCTCTATCATTAAATTTAGTTCTGCAAGGAATTTTAACTTTCACGAGGAATTTCAACGCTGCCATTCGATGGTCGTAACAAGGATCACTCGGTTGGAGCCAATCGGGAGTAAACAACTGAACTGCTTTTGCAATCTCTAGCGTTATATTTTCTAGAACCGATGCTGAACTCCAATGCTTCTTCCAAGTGACCTCGAATCTTTGCAATTGCAACCCAATCACTTCGGAAAATCGGTCAGTGGACCGAGTAAGTTTCGTAACAACCAGTGAATCTACACTACCATCCTCATCTTCATCATCCTCGGCATTCATTTCGCTAGAAGCATGGAAAGGGCGGACAGGGATCTCGTCAAATGCGAGTGAAATGGGTGATGGTTTTGTCCGTACAAGGAATTCACTATCATCACATGAAACATTGCCGTTGTCGCCAATACGTACGTAGCCCATTGCTAGAATATGTCGGGTAGAAAGACGTACCATGCGTGCTGTGGGATTCTGGCAGTTGCCATTACGCGCTCGAAGAAGACCAAACCAATGTTCTGTGCCATCCTGATTTACCCGTGAAGTAACAAGCTTAAAGTTGGGAATCTCACTTAATATCGACCTATGAAGATTAAGAAGGGCATTTGCAGTTAACTGCAGCCCTTGAAAGCAAGGTAAAACCGTAAAACCCTTCTTCTGAGGATTTCTCCACAAACTACTCCATTGTCTCAAGTCCGAGATCAACTCTTCGATCTGAGGATTCTGTGCTGATAATGGGCTCCTATTAGGATTTCTATCTAGTAAGCCAACTGAATTACAAGCGTCGATTATGTGATTGAGCTTCTCTGCGAAGTTAGCACTATGTCGCCAAGTGCTTGAAGCAGAAGTCGATCCAGACGACTCCATTGAAGTCCCCCATAGCCTGATGGCTTGGGCATAACGATTCTCGAACATTTGAAAGGCTCGCTTGACATTCATACACTGGAAGTTGTTTGGAGATATGTGAATCTCGGTAATGTGACTCAATAAGTTGGAAGTACCGAGACTCTTATCGAACTCATATGTCTTGACGAAATCATCCCATGAGACGATCTTTTGGTTATTGGCCCAAATGCTCCCGTTTTTCCTTAACCCAGCTACTATTCATTTAATCAAATGGGGAAAATCGAAACCTACGAAATAGAGTTTGCCTCCAATTGAAACCGTCGCTTGCTCAATATTCACCTGCAGAATATTATTGAACAACCGCTGGTTCTGGGGACCTTGATCACACACGATGAATTTTACCCCAACATCAGTTTGCTCTAATCGACTAAGACAATCCTCCAAGAGCGCCTTGATGTCCTCGGCAGCCATCCCCCCTTTACCAGTCAAGAAATACGCAATCGGTTGACGCCATTTATTCTCTGTAGCGAGACTTGTGAGGTTAAAAAACATGACATTATGTTTTGCCATGTCTGCAATGGTGGCTGGTGCGATTATAGAACGTCATCTGTCGTCGCTTTGGAGGTGGCTTCTGCGATCATTCTTACCGATTGTCGTGCCTGATATTGAAGATTTTTTATTTTATAACCACGTTCCTCGTATTTGGTACGCAGGGTATCATTCATTGCACGCAATGCTCGATTTGCAGCTCTCAGCTGCTCTAGTTCCTTTCTCATCATGCCCTCGTTCCCCACATTGGCTGAGCCATTTAACTGCACTGATTCATCTGCATTCTGCGACACATCATCTGAGCTCGGAGACTCTGGACCGACAACTTCATGAAATGTTTCCATTTCCATCGGAGTGACTCTCTGAAGACTCGTATAAGCCAAGGGAACCGCATTCCAATTCAATACTTTCTGGTCAGTAATGGCGAAGGATGTTGCTGGAAAATGGCGTCTACAAAGGCCGTGTTTCTGGACAGAATTCTTCGCCAAATGCTTCAGTTTAGCATTGGCTGTACCAATGAAAAATGAAATTCATACATTTAGTTATTGTGTACATTCGCCTTATTATGTTCATGTCCATTATGGAGGTAAGATCATGTCAGGTACATACAACAGTTCTAGAATTTCGTTACTACTTCGGGGGCCGGAGATTTGACGTAGTTTTAATTATTTTGGTACAGGGATAAATAGGTGAGGCAGGAATTATTCAATAGGGCATTTCATCATTTATGAAACTATGTTTAGTGGATCCTCTAGTGCTTATCAGAGATAAATAACTGAATTTCGAATTAACGTGCAAATAACCGACATTACCTCGCGGCGCCTCGACATCCACTCCAAGTCCTACTTTGTCAGTACAGTGTTCGATAGGCAAGTAAATCCTCTCCCTGATGGAACAGTTTAAGAGTTGGGTAAACGTTGAGTTAGACTTATACATATTTCCTCATTTTGAGAGTTGGAACTACAGACTATTTTTTTTCACCTAATAATAATTAATACATAAAGTTTCGGGCGATTGGGGTTTCTCTCAAAACTTCCGAGTAGGAAATGATTACGAGGATAGTTTTGGAACGACCATTTTCAAACTTTTCACGGTGGAAAATTAGGAAGTGAGATTTGAGGTTAGGAACGGCTTTATAACATCTTTTCACGACGTAAGAGCTAAGAGTTATCCAACTTTTAACTCGATGACAGTTAACAGTTGGATTGGGACCATTCCAAGCAACTCTTACCGACCTCTCAACTCGCCAAGAGTTCTCAGTTGAATTTCGACCATTCCGAGTAACGCTTACCGAACTATTAAGTAGATAAGACTTAAGAGTTGAATTTTGGGGGTCACGAGCAACTCTTACCGAACTCTTAACTTGGTAAGAGTTAAAAGTTGATTTTCGAGGGCTACGACGAAGTCTTACTTAATGTGCCATATTGCGGTGTGATTCCTCGTAGTGGCGCAGCATTCCTTGTATATTCAATTTGTTCGGTACGGCAATCAAGGGATGAAAGGGGGGTTATTCAGAAAGGAATTTGATTTTATAGAGTACCATTGCTTGATATCAATTAGAAAAAGAGAGCAAATTCGCCATTAGCAGGCTCCTTATAGGGATGACCAGTTAGTGCCTCGAATCTGTAAGTTCAATTTTTTGGTACAGAGATGGAAAGACATGGGAGATGTCGAATGGAGAATTGAATTTTCTGTCGAACAGCTTACGTTTCGTCTGTTCACCGCTGAACCCAAAATTTTGAACTTGCTGCGCATGTCGCGGTGCGTTGAGTAATCTGCTAGTGATCCTGCCCAATTGAGAATATTTTGAGATCAAGGAATGAAACGATCACAGGTCGACAGAGTCGTTGCTACTGTGGTTCCTACATTCTTTCATTTGAATTACAGAGCGAGAGCCAAATGTGAAATCAACGGATGTACGTATGACCGTCCAAGGGTCGTATCATGAACATTCCGATGTGTTTGTGTGTGTGTATCCGTTGAAAAATCGGAATAAGTTAACCGCTATTGTCATAATTGTGAGTGTTACAAACAACTTCATACAACAAAAAATGTTTGTTTCTAAATGGGGAATACCTTTTATTTACAACTTTTCCATGTAACTCTTGCCGTTGGTGTACCGATATAAACAATTGAAATTGTTAACCAGTGATATGTCCTGAGCTATAAAAGTTATGACAAAAAGTCGTAGAATAACATGTCTGAATTTTTGTAGAAGAACTAACGTTGATTATGCACTTTTCGTTCTATCTCTAACCGTTCTTGCGATACAACGTCTTGAATAACTAAAATTATTAGTGGTAATTGAAAGAGTAGTTTTCAAGACTGGCACGCCTTTTCCGCCTGGACATCAGTGAGAGGTGATTTTTGGTGGAAAGAGAACCAAATTGATAGAGCCGTTTACGCGGAATCGTTGGCTCAAACATGACTCATATATGAATCCACACACACACACACAGAACCCTCATCAAAAATTTGTTAGAATGATATAAAACGTCGAGAAAAGTGTAAAATTTTCCACTCCGAGACACTTCCTTTTCAGGGTCATTACAATAATTTCCCACAGTAGAAGCGTTAAACGCCGTGACGAGTTTGTGGAACATGACCAAAACACAGACTTATCCCGAGCTGAATTTTGAAGAAGTTTAGCGCTTCTATCGGGGATATTTCGAAAACAAGTGATGATAGAAAAAAAATTTATGAACAAAAAAAAAAATGATCACAATTAAAGAAGGCGTATTTTCAATTATTAAACATTTTGCTGTATTTTGAATAGTTAATGAGAAAATCACGATTGAATGTCAATCGGATTGAGAATTTGGCCCTTTGATTGACATATAAGTGTGAATATGTCATTAACGACAAAAATTAGAGCAAAATGTGAATACGACAATTTACTGTATTTTTTTAAGAGCAAATTTTTTTATTCTCAACATTTTCATCTACCTTTGACCGTTTTCTTGAAAAACTGGCGCGCCGTTTGTCTCCTTCTCCCCCGCGATATCTCCTTATCTATCATATATAGCATAGTAAGTTAGTAGACAAAAAATGAGGCTTTTTCCATAAGCAACATTTTTTTATTACAACGTTTTTTCCTATCTCTAACCGTTTTTGCACAATAGCCGTTTAAACAATCAAATTGTTATAAACAAATATACCTGACCTGATTTTGCAAAAACGGTGATCATATTCGTTACTAGCACCCCTCAAAACATGGAATCCATCGATAAAATTTTCTGGAGCTTTCCATGCATACAGAAGTGACACTGGCGTATGGACTAAAATCGCAAAAACTTAATTTGAATTTTTCCATCCAAAATCGACCGAAATGTCGTGTCGGGGTTGCAATTGAAGAGTACCGACACAGGTTTTCTGTGGCTGCCTGTGTCTTATCATGCGAATGCGGTGCAGCGTATGGTCCACAAGCCCACATATCTATAATGGATCGAAAGCGTTAAAGATTAAAAAAAAAAAAAATTGAAGAGTATCCGTCCACTTGGGCGCAAAGATTCAATCTTAAAGTAGTGGTCTGAGCATGTGTGTGCATCATGCGGGGCACAAACAAAACTTTCCGATTTGGTATTTCCGCACAGCACGGTTAATTACTGTGACTCCTCTCAGTGTCATAATGAAAACTGCTTTAGTTTTCTCCGAAACCTTCTACCCTCCATTCTCCATGGAGATACTGCGATTTCAACCTTAATAGCGACCGTGACTTCATTCGTTCAATTATTATAATAATGCTTGTTCAAACGACCATACCTGCTGAATTATGCAAATTATGAAAATATACATTTCCAATTACAATCTATAATAAAAAATTTATTCATTATTTTCATATAATGAATACTGTTCATGAAAGTTTGCTGCGATTGAGACCGCCATGACAGCGCTGGGTTCATACGTTCACTTATTACATATATAATTGTTGAGCTGGCCGTAACTCGTTAATTATGCACATTATCGAGAAAAGTAATTCCATATAAATTACGTATTTTTATATGGGGAACCACTTTTCTCAGATAAATTTTGCGCTAACTCTGATGGTTTATGCAGTACAACATTATAACCATTTGGAAAACATCATTGTAATCCAAAATCTTATCACTTCTGCGTTATAGGAAAACGCTTTGAACCCGATCTTGATAACATCTATAACTTCATTCGTTCACGAGAAACCGTTGCGCGAAAAATTTATACAGGTACACACATACACACACATACACACACATACACACAGATGCCAACTCAGAATTAGTCGGGGAGCATTTTGCTGTACTTAAAACCCTAGTAACATAATGAAACAACAAATTTTAATTTCGGGGGCATTACAATAACTTCTTGAAAAATTGGGAAGTCAAAAATTTAAGTTTGCCACCCCATAAGAACCCAATGTTAAATTTGGCCAAAATCGAAAAAAATTAATTTCACTTTTTCGACCCAAAATCGACGGAAATATCTTCAAGGGGTTCCTATTGGATAGTTTCACCGTACACGGGACCAAAAATTGAATTTTAAAAAATTTAACTTTTCCTCCCCATAAGAGCCCAAAGAGCCAAAATTAATACAAACAACATACAAGATGAAAGTTTTGAATTTTTTACCTTGGCGTGACAATTGCGTAATAATTAGGTTTTTAAATTCTGAATAATTAAAAAACTGTCAGCAGTTTCGTCAGTAATTATGTTGGTTAATCGCAATCAGTGATCAATTACTGATCATCAGAACAAAAAACAACGGTAAAATTGTACAGGAATATAAACGGGATGCGTGTGTGACCCTCGAGGGGTCGCGAAATGAACTTCCTCATGTGTTAGGCTGTGTGTGTGTGTGTGTATGCCCCGGGTGGCTGCTGTCTGACCATTCCTTCAGGGGGAGTATCGGACACCCACCCATCCGGCTGCGGCCAACTCTCATTATTTTTAGGCCATCGAAATTCTGAACACAGGGTAAACCTCCAGAAACCTCATCGCTACGATGGCGGGCGCCTATGGTCGACGCCCCCCCCCCCCGCGCTGAGTTCTGTTCTCGCCCGTGTGGTCTCATTTCATGGGTACCACCGATAGCACATACGGCCAGTTCGTACTATCGGTTGGAATCCACGAAAAAATCGTCAGTGTGCACGAACTCATAACATTTAACGTATTATGCAGATTTCTAGTTGTACCCATTACATGAAAGCCATGTATGTGTGTGTGTGTGTGTGTATCGAAAAGGTGGAAAAAATAAACGCTATCGCCTTAATTATGAGAGCTACAAAAAAATTAATGCAACGAAAAGCTTTGTTTCTACATGGGGAACCACTTTGATTTCAAACTTTTCCGTCTAACGGTTACGGTTCGTGTAATAGAGCCATGTAAACAATCAAAATTGTTAACCAGTGCTATTGTCCTGAGCTATGAGAGTTATGAAAAAAAGTCATAACATTATGTGTGGATTTGTATATACGGACTAAGATTCATTATATACTTCCTCTCCTATTTCTAACGGTTGTCGCCATAGAGCGTTTCAATAATTATAGTTGTTAATAATATACGAACACACACACAGACACCCCTTATCTAAAATTTGCTAGAATGATATAACGCATCAAGAAAAGGAAAAATATTCTATTTCTGAGACTCTTCATTATCGGGGTCATTATAATGACGTCTTTAAATCCGGAAGTTAATAATTCGATATTTATAAATATTATAATCATATATGATATATCATTTATCATAAGTTAAACAAATCCCGCTCCAGGTAACTTCCCGAAAAAATGGAAAGTCACTAACTCGATATTTAATCATTTACATAGTTTAATGTCTTATAATTCGCGAAATTATTATTATTTTACGTTTAAATAATTTCCAAGATGGAACGCTGACAATATGGAAGCATGCAGTTATGTTCAATCGTTTGAATAAAATAAATAAATAATTTGTTTCATGTAAAATGAGTGCATTTTATATGGTTTTCTGCGTGATCGTCATACAAAATCCATGGCAAAAAAAATCTTTAACTTTGTAAACTAACATTCTTGCTTTCCTGCAATAAAATTATAAAAATCCATTTCTCCCCTTTTTTCATTATTTACCCCGTCAATATATTATGATTGGGTAATTTTTCCCTATTTCTCGCGCCCAAGAATACGTTTCAGGGATTAAATAGCGCTCAAACACATTTATCTACAAATTCATCTCAATTATTTCAGGTATTTACCGACGGTATTAGCCGAGCGTGCGACAATATCAGCCGCGCCGGACAGATCCAGACAATTTTGTGGTTGATGGTTTTCTAGAGGCGTTATCAATCTCCCCTATAATCTCTGGCCGAACAATGGTTGCGTGACTGCGACGAGGAACCGGTTTCGGATAGCGCGAGGGCGCTAGTATCGGCTAACCATCGTCAAGGGGTACAAGGTGTGGGGGAGCAATCCGGCGATAGTGCTTTGCTAGTTCAAATTGTTGATATTTTTTAATAAAACATCATAACGATATATTAATGCCTATTGGTGAATCATAATAAACCGAATTGCTGTTACATCTATAGATGATGATACAGCGTTTTTAAACAGAATGAACTTGCAGTGATGGGTAAAAGCTCTGCGTCTGGACGCACGTTATTGTTTGCTACCATCGTGGTAGTCTTTGGTGCCGATGCGTTTGCTGGTAAAATATGTTGATGCGAGTCTGGATAGACTCTGTGGGACAGTTGCAGATGATTGTGACACCTTCATCATGCTGGAATCTGAGATCTCATTCCCACTTGGTCCGGTATTTGAGTTCATGTTTTCTTTCTGTGAAATTGTATAAACTAAATGGTTTGTATAATTATGTAAGCCTTGCTAGAACTTTTTAAATTCAATTTCATTCGGTTTGCAACAAAATATTTATAACAACTCTAGTGATGCCCATTCAAAGCACATAAATTATTTTCGTATGAAAAATCGCAGATTTCCTCAACAAGCAAAGTCACGACAATAATTTATAAATGTTTTTATTGAGTCTATCGCGTTATTCGTCAACTAAGGTATCCATTTAACCGACCTTTGCCTATAACACTTTTATAATATGCGATAGAGATCATCCGCCAACACGGAACAAAGGACTTACACCGACGATTATTTCGTTCTGGCAGTTGTGTTGATTCCTCTCAGGAACGGCATTCCGTCTTAGATCAACGCGACCTCGGCCCATAATGTGTTTCATGCCGTTAGGAAGAAGTACTTCGTAATTCCTCAATACATTTGCCGATCGGAAATGCAGTTCACACAGGACTTCAGAATTTTTTGCCTTGCGACCCAGAACTTCTTCCCATTTGTGGCGAATAAAAGGTTTTGTGGTCTAAAACAATCACAAAACTTATTCAATACTTGGGAACTCCAGTGGACCGTTTTTTCATGAAATCAACTTTCTGAATTCTTGTCGCCTTAACGGCAGAGCGGCGCAAGTGCCAAGATGCAAAATTTTTCTTAAAAATTGGATACGTTCAGAAAATATGCAAACAGTTTAAAGGTCACTACTTCTTTATCAGATAAATCTCTTTGATTTGACGCTGTGTTATGGCTAAGGGCGACGAAATTTATTGAAATTAATCTATATATACGAATACTTACCTCAGAAGGAAATGCAAACATTGCTAAATACTCTATACCATTTTCTCTATTTCTTTTTTTATCGGCTGCACTACCAGAGTTACAACCGGGAAATGAACAAATCTTTCTCATTTTAAAAAGTAAAGCTCAAGTTTCCTCTCCGTTGGCAACTGTATTAAAGAGAAATATAAAATAAAATAGCTATGTATAGGTTGAAGGTTGAATGATGGGCTTCGCGCTTGTTTATGGACGCGAGGTGACTGTCGCGACGCCTGTGGCCATTGTGAGACTCAACGATGACGCCCGCCCGGGGGGGGGGCGTTTATTCCACCACAGTTGCCCAAACCCACAGTTGTTCACGTCTCTCTGGATTACACGATGGAACAGTTGCCCAGAACCAAAGTTACCCAAAAGGACAGTTACCCATTGGAACGTTTGCCCATGAAGTCGATTATCGGTAAACGGCTGTCGGTATAGTAGGGCTTTGTTAGAGGAATCTGTAGTTGGTATCGTTGTGTAGTTGAGTTGAAATCGGATAGATGGCAGCATGTTGTTACTTTACGAGAGACCGGCGTGCGGAGTAGTGGCAATCAGCTAAAATCAATGAGTATTAATGCAATTCCAGCTAGAAGGCAGTTGTAGTGTACATGGTGTGTTGATTTTATGACACCGTGAGGTTAACCCGTAGACCGGGTCATACCAACGACTTCCCGATAGGTTTTGACTGTTTTGATTGTACATCATTGGATTATTTTTCCTAGTTATTTTGCACATACACACAGAGATGTACCCGTAGATGAGCTCGTTCCGAAAGGTAATTAATTTTGTAAATTTTTTAAACAATAAACGGGATGTGGGACTGACCCTCTACGGATCAAACCAACAACTTCCCGATCGTTCCCCCGTATATGTTATATACAAAATTTGGGTTGATGTCTCAAATTATGAATCTTTTAAACTTCTCAAAATTACCAATGAAAAACTGTTAAATAAACAATTCAATTTGTGAATAACTATGGGTCTTAGCATAAAAAGTCATAAATCACCAAATGTGTATTTTTATGTGTGGACCGACTTTCATTGGATACTTTGTTTCGTATCCCCAGCCGTTCTTGTGATAGAGGGCTCTAAACAATTGAATCTGTTAATAACACTTAACTGTCGGCGTTGGCACAAAAAATTATATAACATGAAATATGTATTTTTGTGTGTGGAGCAACTTTCTTTAAATAATTTGTTTCGTATTTTTCACCGTTCTTACGATGCAACGATATAAACAATGTAATTCGGTAATAACTACAAACCCGTTGGGTTCGTCGGAAAATCCAAATTGGATAATTTGTCTAAGACAAATCGTTTGACACAATTTTCCTCACACACACGCACAAGGGGCTTTGGCGTCAGTAGTTGTTTTGAGTCGGTGTCGTGCGGACGCATGTCTACCGCTCTCTACAAAATATAAATTCCAAACGTACCGAGCTTACAGTACAGTGAATTTATAAATCTTGTCAAAGTTTTGGCACTAAAGTGTCAAACTTCAAAAATCTCAAACTTCCTCTGGCTCCCAAAAGGAAAGCCAAAATGACTCCTCCTGTGGAAGACCCAAAAATAACTAAAAAAACCGTTATTAAACCGTCAACTAGTGCGAGCTGTAAAC
The DNA here is from genome assembly GCA_026005395.1 of Asobara japonica. Lineage (NCBI taxonomy): Eukaryota > Metazoa > Arthropoda > Insecta > Hymenoptera > Braconidae > Asobara > Asobara japonica. The sequence goes on from BQMI01000116.1 coordinate 64,404, forward strand.
CCGCTCGCCTCAACAAACCTTCAAACACTCCTGTCGGGCCACAACAGGCTCAAAAACAAACATCAGTGCCTCCAATAGTTATTGAAAATGACAAATTGGAGAACAAAAAATTAATCAACTTCCTGCAAGTCAACGCCTCGGACAAAAACTTCAGGATGAAATTCAATGGTAGTACCACCATCGTCCATCTACAATCGACGGAGGATTATAATAAAATCCCAAGTTTCCTGAAAAGGCAAAATTTACATTTTTACACCTTCGGTCTAAAAAGTGAGCGTCCGAAGAAATTTATCATAAAAGGTCTTCCCGCCAGTTTTACTGAGCAGGAGATTGAAGCGGAAATATCCAAACACGGCATAAAGGTATTATCAGTCCGGCAGTTTGTGAAAACAAACAAGGACGGAGACAGCAAAGAGAGTAGGCCACTACCGGTGTTTGCAATTACGGTTGGGCCTGATGTAACCTTGAGCAGCCTCGCTGCTATTAAAACCATTTTCTATCATACATTTAAGATAGAAAAATACATCAAAACCCAACAACCAACACAGTGCTACCGGTGCCAAAAATTTCGACACGCAAGTCAGCACTGTAATTTCAATCCCAGATGTGTGAAATGCGCAGGCAATCACGACATCAAAACCTGCACCAGTAACTCCCTGAAGTGCGCAAATTGTGGTCTAGCTCACACAGCGAGCTATCGTGAGTGCGCCTCACGAACCAAATTTGTGGAGACTCATGAAAAAAGAGTCCAACCACCAGCACCAAAAAGAGCAGAGCGGGAACTGCCCGCTACCCCACACTCGGCTACGATGCAAAACCTGGAAAGCAACATCCATTTTCTCCAGTCTCCTCCAGTCCTCGAGCCTACGCCAATCTCTACTGCCACGAAGATGTCCAGGCCATCCTACGCTTCTTGTTTTCCAACGATGGAAACCTTAAGAACGAATGTTGACGCACCCACCGCTGAACCTAGGACCATTCCGATGGAGACTGACGATCCGCCATTACATTTAAGTACAAGTAAAAACTTTATTAATACAGTGACACAAGTCCTTGATGACCTAAAATCCCTTAGAATTCTCGAAAACCTCTCAGAGATTAAGAACATGATCTCTAAAATCCAAAGAGCTGACACCCCCCTTGATAAAATCACAGTCATCGCATCCTATGCATACCTGTTCGAATCCACCGCTGAACCACCCACGATCCTCCTACAAACATAATAAATATCTTAGCCATTAACATTTTTGCGCTCAAACTCAGTCTGATACCGGTACCCGCAAAACACTTTGAGCGAATAATTCTATTACGTCTCATAAAATCTATCGATGAGCTACACTTAATACCTACAAACCAATTCGGTTTCCGTTCAGAACACTCGACCCGCCACAAATTGGTCAGAATCAGAAATTCAAATAGATATATTCAAGTTAGAGTCAAATCACTACTTTCCGTTAAAACCCAAATTGTCGCGGGAGTCCCGCAAGGGGATATCTTCTCCCGTGTACTATTCAACCTATACATCGCTTCTATTTTTAACAGAATACCTAGAAATGTATTCATTGCTGATCACATTGCTCTGTACTTACCTAGCAAATCGATCAATAAAGCTGTTAGAAGAATAGAAAATTCTGCTTCTCTTAAAATCAGCGATTTAAATAAACGGAAAATTCAAGTGAATGCTACTAAATCAGTAGCAACCTTATTTACTAGCTCCAAGGCCAAACCGACTTTAACTTTGCGTAGCAATAAGATTACCTCAACCGTTTCTGTGAAATATTTAGGTTTACACCTTGATTCCAACCTCCTGTGGAAAAAACTTATATCTGATATCCAGGTCAAGACTAAAATTATTCTAGTACGATTGTATAATTTGCTGAAATCTCCAACGCTCAGTCAATCTCTGAAACTTACTTTATACAAAGGGTTAATCAGACCTATCTCTTATGGTTGTCCTGCCTGGCACGATGCAGCACAAACCCACTTAAATCATCCTCAATTTGTCCAAAATAAATTTGTATGGATAATAAAATGGTCGGCATGCACAATACGCTGGGCATGGCAACCATAGGTAAATTTATCGATAGAATAAATTTGACATTTAAATTTAAACTACAATCCGATCCTAATCCCCAGCTCCAAAACATCAACATTGATAAGAAAGCAAATTGGTCTCACTGACCACCTGTTTTTGTCCCACCTTTCCATATATCCCTTTCTCCCCCGCCCCTCATGCGCCCATTACTTATAAGGTTTTTTAGAAGTCATTTTTCCTTATATCGAGTCATCATGTAAAAATTCACAAACATTATATAAATGAAAAATTAGCTTAAACTTTAATCATATTAGATATAAAACCAATGGCTGGTGATCTAGAGCGTAGCACTTAAGATATTAATACTGTATATAGTATGTATATATGACAAATGTTAATAAACAATTTTCAAGTTAAGGGCTTTGGCGTAGTGGTAGAGTATCTGCCTACTAATCCAAAGGTCTTGCGAAAGGTCCTAGGTTCGCACCCGGCCGCCGGAAAATATTTTTCAAAAATATTTTCTCATGGATTCCGACCGATGCAGGAACGTTCCGTGTGTGTTATCGGCGGTACCCATACCTCCGTCACGCTAGCAAAACATTTTAGCAATTCATTTGGGGTCAATTTTGTTTTGCTCTGAATTATGTGCTAATTATTTGCGAACTCCCAAAATTATTTGATACCACCGGTAAGGGGTAAATAGGGGGTGCAAAATGACTCAAATCGCGCCGCGCGCTGATGCGTAGAACATACCGCCAAGAGTCAACAAATATGCTTCTATATTTATGTGCTCACCGGAAGATATGCAGGTAACTCATTTTCATTCCAAAAACTATTGCTAAACATTATTTGCTAAGCAACAAATGCCCCATACATGACTTAAGTGCATTTCCCACTACCCGACTGACTAAAATCACCTTTATATGCACCTGGGATTATGTGCTCATCAACTACAACGAGCAACAAATTGTTCCAGTTGACCAACATTTATTAAACATTATTTGCTAAGCAACAAATGCCCCGTAGATGACTCAAATGTAGTTCCTACTATCCGCGTCACCAAAATCATCTTTATATGGACCTGGAATTATGTGCTCGTCAACTACAACGAGCAAAAAATTGTTCCAATTGGCCAACATTTATTAAACATTATTTGCTAAGCAACAAAAATGCAATTTTTTGTGCACATGGAAAGTTAGCAACAAAGATCATGTACAATGCAAAAATATTTTATTTATAATATTTGCTAATAAATGAATAATCAAAAAGCAACTTAATTGTCCAGTGTGACGTACGACCGATTCCATTGACTTATTAATGCTCACACATTTTTGTGCCCATAAACAAAGTTATCAACAAAGATCATTTGCAATGCAGAAATATTGTACTTATATTTGCTAAGGAATAAATAATGGAAAATCCACATAATAGACCACTGTGACCCATGACCGATTGGATTGAATTGGTCATGCCCAAATATTTTTGTGCTCATCAAAAGTTATCGCCCAACTACATTTGCAATACGAAATTATTTTATACATAATATTTGCAAAGGAAAAAATGAATAAAAATTCACTCAATTGACCACTGCACCCTATGAGTAGTTGGATTGATTTGTTTATGCTTTCACATTTTTGTGCTGATCGGAAGTCATCAACAAAAATCATTTGCAAAGGAAAAGTACTTTATTTATAATATTTGCTAATGAATACATATTTTTTTAATTTTTATCCACTCAACAAACCACTGTGATCTATCACCGGTTGGATTGATTTGTTCGTGCTCAAACTTTTTTGTGCTCATCAAAAGTCATCAATAAAGAGCATTCGCAATGCAAAAAACGTTTATTTATAATATTTGCTGATGAAAAAATAATTAACAATCCACTTAACTGACCGCTGTGAAGAATGCAGGTAAGAATGATCCATATTGACGATGGAAACAAGGCTGATTCAAGATAGATCATCGAGACCTTATTCGGTGGTGAAATTCATTACTGATTTAAGACGGACAATCAATATTCGCTCGAGTCTCGTTCGAATATTGATGTAGTGTGGATCAAGGCTCGGGTATGTTTTAATTAGTCCAGCCTGGAAGCCAACCATGAACATCAATGTTCGCTCGAGCTTCGTTCGAGGATTGATATACGTATAAGTCCGCCTGAGCTCGGCAACGCTCGGTATACCGAATATGGCGGCTTGGCGTCATTGTGTCAGGGCGTTTGATGTGTCATGTCTGTGTACATACTACGTAAACGAAAGTTTCATATAATTGTGAAAAAATATGTGATTGGTTGGGTAATTGTGACAGTGAAATTCGATTTTATTACATATAATGGTGTGTATTTTTGAAGAAAATAGTGAAAAAACAACAATGACTGAAACATTGTACAATCTCGCGATGGAATAAAAGTTTAAGACTGCCCTATAATGAAATTACTTGGGCACAAAATTGATAGAGAAACAGGAAATATGTAGGAAGAAAAAACATCAAAGTTAATCAGATATTTTTATTTATTGTTTTCTACTTCTCGTGACTGATTCATTATTTTAATAATCGTATGTACACATATAAATAGTATGTACACATGTAAATAGTGAATAAACGTTCAACATTTTGAGCTAATTGATATATCAATTTATTCTTTAGAATTGTTTATGCGTTATGTAACCCATCCAAGCACGACTATTCAATCAACACTTTCAATGAAAATGGTAATGCAGAAACCTAGATTATAGATCAATGCTCGATCCAGTCATGATCAAGCCTCGATTGAATCTCGATGAAGCACCTAAATTCAATCGACGTTTGATCGGAGCTCAATCAAGGCCATCCATATAAAGGTGATTTTGGTGACGCGGATAGTAGGAAATGCATTTGAGTCATCTATGGGGCATTTGTTGCTTAGCAAAGAATGTTTAATAAATGTTGGTCAACTGGAACAATTTTTTGCTCGTTGTAGTTGATGAGCACATGATTCCAGGTCCATATAAAGGTGATTTTTCTGACTCGGATAGTAGGGAATGCATTCGACTTATCTATGGGGCATTTGTTGCTTAGCAAATAATGTTTAATAAATGTTGGTCAACTGGAACAATTTTTTGCTCGTTGTAGTTGACGACCACATAATTCTACGCGCATATAAACGTGATTTTAGTGACTCAGGTGCTGGGAAATCCATTGAAGTTATATATGGCGTATTTGTTGCTTAGCAAATAATGTTTAATAAATGTTGGTCAACTGGAACCATTTTTTGCTCGTTGTAGTTGACGACCACATAATTCCAGGCGCATATAAACGTGATTTTAGTGACTCAGGTGCTGGGAAATCCATTGAAGTTATATATGGGGCATTTGTTGCTTAGCAAATAATGTTTAGCAATAGTTTTTGGAATGAAAATGAGTTACCTGCATATCTTCCGGTGAGCACATAAATATAGAAGCATATCTGTTGATTTTTGGCAGTATGTGCTACGCATCAGCGCGCGGCGCGATTTGAGTCATTCTGCACGTCCCTATGTACCCTTCACCGGGGGTAGCAAATAATTTTGGACGTCCGCAAATAATTAGCACATAATTCAGAGCAAAAAAAAATTGACCCCAACTGACCTTGTTTTGCTAGCGTGACGGAGGTGGTACCCATAACATGGGACTACCCGGCCGAGCGGGACCCTAACCGGACGCAGGGGGGGGGGGGGGGTGGGTTCCATCATAGGCGCCGGCCATCGTAGCACAGGGGTTTCTGGAGGTTTACCCTGGGTTTAGAAAAACGATGGCCTAAAATGGCGAAAAATGGAAAAAAATGGCCGCATGGGTGGGTGTTCGGTACGCCTCCTGAAGGAATGCTTAACGGCCGCTATTCGGGGCGTACAAATGAGAGGGACGGACAAAAAAAAACACACACACACAGAGTCAAACATTTCTCCCAAAATTGTGGGAAACATTTCGAAAGGTCATGAAACGTGGAGATCACGTGAAATTGCTAATCCCGATGATCGGACCCATTACAATAACTTCTCTCGGGAAGTTAAAAAATTTCATTATCTCACTAATTATGCATGGTAGCGTGGAAAGTTATGTGGCCTAAGATATGCATTTTTGCACATGAGAGATTCTGCATGGGACCTCGATTTTCATGACAGCGGTAGTTTCCTTCCCTTATTTCACACATAATTGTTCAGACGACCATAACTCCTTAATTATATAGATTATGAAAAAAAGTCATCCTATATAGAATGCGGATTCTTATCTGACGAATAACTGTGCTTATATAAATTTTTCGTTAACTCCAATAGTTTAGACAGTAGAATGTTATATACAATTGAAATCGTTAATAACAATATACGTACTGCACCAATTTAAGCCAACATTTAATCCCGTGTAAGTTACGTGAAAATCCCCCAATTGAACCATCAACAATGATTCCTTCACGAGTGATTGTTGGACAAAATTGTTTACCAAATACAGACCTGTTAGCACACACACACACACTTTTTGTTCGAAATAGTCTACAAAGGTCAGAAATACCATGAAATGTGGAGATTTGATTTTTTCAATTTTCGAGTGAGTCATTCAAATCATGTTGATTTTCAAAAACTAAAATGAAAAAAAAAGATATACAAGGATTATATTCTGAGTCGGTCCATGTATACTGTAGAGACCAATTTTTGCGATCGCCGACGCCATCTAGTCTCCATTCATGCACTTATCGCATGAATTATTTTTGAAGTGAAACTTCTTATGGAACTATATGAAGGTATTACGCTGTCCGGACACGTACGGGGGGTGGTGGTGAGGATCGAGGGGCCGAAGGGGGGGGGGGGTGAGGGTTGAATGTGGGGGGGGGGGAAGGGTTGTATGCAGAGGGTGGCGAGGGCCGAATGCGGGGGGGGGGGGGAGGGTTGAATGCGGGGGATGAAGGGTGAATGCGGGAGGCGGGCGAGGATTGAATGCGAGGGTCGACTGCGGGGGGTGGGTGCGGGTCCAATGGGAGGGGGTGGGTGAGGGTTGAATGCATGAGGGGGAGGGTTGAGTGTGGTGGTGGGGCGGGGGCCGAATGCCGGCGGTTGACAGTGGAAAGGCGCAGTGGTTTTTTGAAGTGAAACTTCTTATGGGACTATCTGAAGGTATTACGCTGTCCGGACAACTACAGGAGGTGAGGGTCGACAGGGGGGGGGGCGAGAGTCGAGGGTGGGTGGTGGCGTGGATCTTTTTAACCCTAATGAATACAGTTCCAATCAGTAGTTTTTGAGTGATTGTTAAACAAATCGGGATTTTTTCAACTTCCCGCCAGGGAAGTTATAGTAATCACCCCGAAATAGAACTTTTTCATTTCGACCTGTAATGGGTGCTTTAAGGGTACCAAAATGATCCCCGAAAAATTCTGAGTCGATGTCTGTGTGGGTGTGTTTTTTTTCCTCCGTCTCATTTGTACGCCCCCGGTAGCGGCCGTGTAAGCATTCCTTCAGGGGGTATACCGGACACCCACCCATGCGGTTGGGGCCGACTTTTACCATTTTTAGGCCATCGTATTTCTAAACACAGGGAAAACCTCTAGAAACCCCTGTGCTACGATGGCCGGCGCCTATGATGGAACCCCCCCCCCCCCCCCGCGTCGTGTTAGGTTCCCGCTCGGCCGGGCGGTCTCATTTTATGGGTACCGCCGATAGCACACACGGAAGTTCCTGCATCGGTCGGAATCCATGAGAAAATATTTTGAAAAAATATTCTCCGGCGGCCGGGCGCGAACCTACGACCTTCGGAGTAGTAGGCAGATACTCTACCACTAGACCAAAGCTTGACTTGACTTGAAAATTGTTTATTAACATTTGTCATATATACATACTATATACAGTATTAATATCTTAAGTGCTACATTCTAGATCACCAGCCGTTGGCTTTATATCTAATTTGAAAGAAGTGTAACCTAATTTTTCATTATTACAGATATTTGTGATTATTTACATGATGACTCGATATAAGGAAAAATGACTTCTAAAAAACCTTATAAGTAATGGGTGCATGAGGGGCGGGAGAGAAAAGGATATATGGAAAGGTGGGACAAAACAGGTGGTCAGCGGGACCAATTGGATTTTATGTCAATATTGATGTTTTGGAGCTGGGGATTAGGATTAAATGTCTCATTTATTCTATCGATAAATTCGCCTATGGTTGTCATGCCGAGCGTTTCGTGTATTTCCACAATATTCGTTCTTCTTTTAAAATGTCCTATTATTCGTAGGAATTTATTTTGAATCACTTGAAGATGATTCAAGTGCATTTTCGCTGCATTGTGCCAGCCAGGACAACCACAGGTGATAATGGGCCTAATTAACCCTTTGTAGAGAGTAAGTTTGAGGGATTGACTGAGCGCGGGTGATTTTAGCAAATTATGCAATCTTACTAGGATAACTTTAGTCTTGACCTTGATTTCAGATATATGCTTTTTCCACAGGAGTTTGGAATCGATGTGTAAGCCTAAATACTTTACAGAGTGGGTTGGTGTGATCTTATCGCTACGAATAGTTAAGGTCGGCTTGGCCTTGGAGCTAGTAAATAAGATTGCTTCTGTTTTAGCAGCATTCACTTGAATTTTCCATTTCGTTAATTCACTGATTGTGAGAGAAGCAGCATTTTCTATTCTTCTAATAGCTTTGTTTATCGATTTGCTAGCTGAGTACAACGCAATGGCATCAGCATAGCCTGCAATGGATACATTTCTCGGAATTCTACTAAAAACAGAAGCAATGTACAAGTTGAATAAAACAGGCGAGAGAATAGACCCTTGTGGGACTCCCGCGACAATTTCTATTTTATTCGAAAGCGAAGTTTCGACTCGAACTCGGATATATCTATTTGAGAGATATGATAGTAAAATTTTACATAGATATTCAGGGACATTTAATCCTTCGAGTTTGTATATAATGCCTGTGGGCCAAACAGAATCAAAGGCCTTCTCGCTGTCCAGGAGAAGAAGAACGGTATCTTCTTTCCGGTCTTTCGCGGATTTTATATCATTCGTAATTCTAACCAGCTGGTGGCAGGTCGAGTGTTCTGATCGAAAACCAAATTGATTGATAGGCATTAGTTGTAACTCTTCTATGGGTTTTTTGAGACGAGCTAAAATTATTCGCTCAAAGAGTTTAGCCAATACCGGTAGGAGGCTGATAGGCCTATAGCTCACCGGATGCGAAGGGGGCTTACCGGGCTTTAGAATCGGAATGACCACCGCTCCTTTCCAGAGTTCCGGGAAATATTGTCTGAGGAGGCATGCATTGTATATCTTTGTTAGTAAACTTATTGCTTTAATTGGGAGGTTTTTTAGTGCTATATTGGGAATCTTATCCACACCCGGGGCAGATTTATTTTTTAGTTTTTTGATAGCGGAAGTGATTTCACGGGGATTCGTGAGGAATTTTATGGTAGTTTCGATAGGGGCTTTGAGGATAGTCTTTCTCACATGACCTGTGACTTGTTGTTCAAAGGATTTGTTGCCTCGGGAGGCCGATATTTCGTGTATTTGTGCGTAGTGTCTGCAGAGTGTATTTGCCTTGTCGTGGTCTTCTGTGTGGAGTGTGTTGTTTGACTTTAGTGTGGGGATTTTTCGTTTACCGCCATTATTAAAATATTTTGCTACGCGCCAAATAGAGTGATCTTTTAAGTTTATGTTTCTGAGTTTGTTGTCCCAAGATGATTGTTTCCATTCGGTTAATTTAAGTCTGATTTCTTTTATCAGCTGATTGAGTTCGGATTTAAGGTAGCGATTTCGGGTTTTTTGCCATCTTGACCTAATGTAATTTTTTAGCTTTATTAATGAGGCTATTTCGGGTGGGATACGAGTGTGGGTGGATTTGGTTGAGCGTTTGGGAGTAGAGGAATCCAGGGCTGTTTGAATGACTTGGGTGAAATGTGTTATGTTTTGATCTATTGCTTCAGTGTTGTTACAAGTAGGGTTTGGTGTAGAAATCTCATCATTTAAGGTATCCTTGAATTTATTCCAGTCGGTTTTCGCGTAGTTTAAAATTTTTGATGATTCTGGTGAGGTCGGTCGGCCAAATAGGGAGAAAACCAATGTTAGGTGATCGGATGGAGGTTCGGAAAGTGTGGTGAAATTATTAATGATAGAGATGTTGTTTGTTAATAAAAGGTCAATAGTACTCGGAGTGTTTGAATTATGAGGGTAGTGTGTAGGAACGTCTGGAAAGAGCAGATTAATTTTTTGTTCCGTCAAAAAATTTGAGAGAATCTTACCTGATTCGTTTGGCCGAGCAGAGGTCCAAGCAGTGTCCTTCGCATTGAAGTCTCCAACAATAATTGGTGGAGTCCTATCGGAAAATAGGTGCCTCAATAGGTTTGTATCTATTGAGACATCCGGTGGATTGTAGATCGAGTAGATCTTCGTTTTTTTATTGTTTACTTGGACCTCTACTCCCACGTATTCGGTGAGCGACAGGAGATCATGCGGAAGAGTTCTATGTGACAAGGTTTTGTGGATCGCCACCGCAACACCACCACCTGCTTTGGCCGTTCTGTCTTCCCTGATCAGCGAGAAGTCTGGGAAGTTAATTTTCTTCGTTTTGCTGCTTAACTTAGTCTCTGAAATCAGACAAATTTTGATGTTATTTCTGTGGACGATATGTAATAACTCGTCCAGATTAGGCTTGAGCGCAAAAATATTAATTGCTACTATGTTGGTTATGTTTGCTGGGGAATCGTAGGTGTGTTTCAGGAGGGTAAGAGCAGGTGGACATAGGATGCGATGATTGTGATCCTATCAATTGGTGTAAGGTCTGTTTGGAGTTCAGAGCTCATTTCTTTTAGCTCTGAAAGGATTTCGGGAATTCTAAGGGTTGTTAGCTCGTCCAGGACTTGCTTTGCTGTAATTACATAGTTTATAGTTCTACTCAAATGAGATTCGGGAACATGTGCTTCCATTGGGATGGTCCTAGGTTCAGCAATGGGTGCGATAAGATTCCTTCTCGAGGTTTCCACCGTCGGGAAGAAGGAAGCGTAGGTGGGCCTGGACGTGTTGGCAGTAGAACTCGGAGTTGGCACTGGGACTGCAGGAGACTGGAGGGACTGGATGTTCTTTCCAGATTCTGGATCGTGGCCGAGTGAGGTGTAGTGGGCAATTCCAGTGGCGCTATGTTGGGCCTGGCCGATTGAGCTCGTTTTTTCTGAGTTTCCATGAATTTTAGGCGCATGGAACACTCTCTATAGCTGGCTGTGTGGGCTAGTCCGCAGTTCGCGCACTTGAGAGTTTTCGAAGTGCAGGCTTTGACGTCATGATTTGACGCACACTTTACACATCTGGGGTTCAGGTTGCAGTGTTGGCTTGCATGGCCGAACCGTTGGCACCTGAAACACTGGGTCGGTTGCTCGGATTTCACAAATTTTGTATGTTTTGTATCTTGTATGTGTGATAGAAAATAGTTTTAATAGCAGCAAAGCTGCTCAAGGTTACTTCAGGGCCAACCGTGATTGCGAAGATCGGGAGAGGCCTGTTTTCTTTAATATTTCCGTCTTTATTTACTTTCACGAACTGGCGAACGGAAAGTACGTTAATGCCTTGATTTGATAATTCGGCTTGAATTTCGGCTTCCGAGAAAATGCTGGGAAGCCCTTTCAAAATAAATTTCTTCGGTCTTTCACTTTTAAGGCCGTAGGTGAAAAAATTAAGGTTTTGCCTTTTCAGGATACTTGCGATTTTGTTGTAATCGTCGGTCGTTTGTAGGTGGACGATCGTGGTACTTCCATTAAACTTCATCCTGAAGTTTTTATCCGAGGCGTTGACTTGCAGGAAATTTATTAACTTTTTGGTCTCCAATTTGTCGTTTTCAACGATGATTGGAGGCACTGAGGTTTTTTTTGAGCGTCTTGAGGCCCATCAGAAGAGTTCGGAGGATTGTTGGGGCGGGCTGGTTCAGAGCTCGCGCTGTTTGACCGTTTCATAACGGTTTTTTTTGTTTTGTTTGGGTCTTCCAACGGAGGACTCGTTTTGGCTTTCCTTTTGGGAGCCAAGGGAATTTTGAGGTTTTTTAGATTTGACACTTTTGTGCCAAAACTTTTACTCGATTTAAAATTTCAATGTACTAGAAGCACGGTACGTTTGAAATTTGTAATTCGTAGGGAGTGGTAGACATGCGTCCGCACGACACCGACTCAAAACAAATACTGAGGCCAAAGCCCCGACAGTGTGTGTGTGTGCGTATGTTTGTATGTATGTGTCCTAAATTTTGGTCAACAATTTCTCACGAATGAATACACCAATCGAAGCTACCGAGGTCTCAATCTACGCGTCTTCATGTAACTCAGCCCTGATTAGTTTTTGATGGATATTGGTTCAGAATATATATTGTTATTAACAATTTCAATTGTTCATAAAGCTATATCTTGTAGACAGTTGGAGGTAGGGAAAAAATTTGTTCACATAAGTTGTTCCATAGACAAAGATGCACATTCAACGCCTGTTATAAGTTGAATGTTGATTTTCTAAATTTTGTCCCTTGAGTTTTGTAAGGTGGATGGACGGGGATGAACAAAGGAGCTGGGAAGTGTGGAAATAAATTCCAGTTGAACACGTGGATTAAGCCGCAAGGGAAACCGTTAATATATTTTGATAAATGCCTTGTCTAAATTATTTACACTTTGTACAAAGTTAATCGGTGGTTGTATGCGATGATTTAAACACGTTAATTGTCTGCTGAAATACGGTTCGTGTCCCGTTGGTGTACTGTGAAAAGGCGACGATCGCGAAATAATCACGTGTATCGGTGAATGTTAGCTTGGTTGGATTTAATAATGGATTAAACACTTATGTTGAATCGCGTTGAAAACTATTATTAGAAAATTCAAGCCCTAAGGCGTAAATTCAGAACTCGCATCTCTAACACACAGGTGAAAAGTTGAATTTAGTCAATTGAACCGAAGTTGATTGGCGTTGAAAAACCGTTGAAACTCAAAAACGTTGCTAACACGTTGACTCTCGAACAGGAACTGACCGAGCTAATGCCTCGGCGCTAGTCACCTCGGCTCAATCCAAGCAAACCCGAATATTGCTGAAATGCGTCGGTTTTACATTTTGACTTTTGGCATGAAAATTAATGTCAACTTTAAACAACGTCTTTTGATTTTTTCTCATAATGTGCATAATTAAGGTGCTAGAGCTGTTACAAAAAAAAATTTGGCGTGTAGTTCCTGATGCGCCAGAGAACTCAAGCTGCAGAAGTGGAGTATGAATTTTTTCTTATCCATTTGAAATAATACTTTTGGTAAAATGATGAAGGTGTAGAATGGTAAAACATTTGTAGGACAGGAGAAGATTAGAACATTTAATTTTGACTTATCATTGTAAAAAAACCTCCGCGCCTTTCCGCTGTCAACCCCCGGCATTCGCTCCTCCGCCACACTCGGCCATCTTTGGCAACCATCGATACCTTTCGGAATGCCTCGGCAACCTTCGGCCATCTTCGACAACCTTCGGCAACCTTCTGCAATCTTCGGAAACTTTCGGCACCTTCCGGAATACCTCAGCAACCTTCGGCATTCTTCGGGAACCTTCAGGAATGCTTCCGCACCCTTCAGGAATCTTCGGCATCCTTCGGAATCCTTCGGCAATCTTCGGGAACCTTCGGAATCCGTTTGGAATCATTCCGCACCCTTCGGAATCCTTTAACCCTCGACCCTCGCCCCACCAACTTCGACCCACGCCACCACCCACCCTCGACTCCCAACCCCTCCCCCCACGGTCGACCCTCACCGCCACCCCCCGTAAGTGTCCGGACAGCGTGACACCTTCATATAGTCCCATAAGAAGTGTCACTCCAAAAAAATCATGTGACGAGTGCATCAATGGAGACTAGATGGCGTCGGTGATGGCAAAAATTGCTCTCTACAGTAAACATGGACCGACTCAGAATATAATAGCTGTATATCATTTTTGTGTATCAATGCTACCAGGAACGTGAAGTCGAGTGAGGCCGGAGATACGGACTTATTGAACTTCTTCAACGTAGTTGTTGTATATTCGTGGTTTTAAAATGCTTTGATGAGACTTAAAGGCTTCAATGAGAAGTAAATGGCCTTCACGTGGAAGAGGGAGTTATCTCTTGGTTATGAAAAAAATCACAAAACACAGCCATACAACACACAGACATTGCCTCCGAATTTTTCGGGGATCATTTTGGTATCCTTAACACATCAGTTACAGGTCAAAATGAGAAAGTTCGATTTCGGGGTGATTACAATAACTTCCCTATCGGGAAGTTAAAAATGGCCAATTAAAAATTGCCCATTCGAAATTGTGGATTGACAATTGAACGCTGACAAGTGATAAATAAAAATTGCACATTAAGAATTGGCAATTAAAAAATGGCAATCAAAAATAGGCAATCAAAAATTGCCAACTAAAAGTTGCAGATTGAAAATTGCTGATTGCCAATCGGAAATTGCGGATTGACAATTGACGATAAAAAATTGGGGATTGAAAATTACCAATTAAAGGTGGCCAATTCAAAATTGTCATTTAAAAATTACCAATTCAAAATTGCCGATTAAAAATAGTCAATTGAAAATTGCCAATTGGAAATTGTGGATTGACAATTGACAAATAAAAATTGGGAATTAAAAATTGCCACTTGATAGTTGGAAATTGTGGATTGATAATGGACAAATAAAAAAATTGGGGATTGGAGAGTGGGGGTCGCGTAGCGAGATGGAAGTGAGAAAGCGGTGTCCGAGTTTTTTCGCATTTCTAACGAGTTCAATTTGAGTGTGCGGGGTGCAGATACACACAGAGTGGGGCTAATAACGCGCTGCATCGGCAGAGGTAATAAGTTTAAGCGGCAAGTTGAAACCACAAGTGATATCCTTGATTGTGTCTGGCGGCGGGGAGAAGCGAGGTTAGAATGGTTATAGAGCGGGATGACGGGGTGAGCGGGAGGAGGAGGCGCGAAAGCTGAGAGTACAGCCTCGCAGCCAAAGGAGGGCGCCACATACAGATGCTCAGAAGGGGAAGGTGGGGAGTTCACTCAGTCGGTGCCGGGGAGAGAGAAGGAGAGCAGCGAGGGGAAGAGACCTAGAGGGAGATCCAAAGAGGAGGTAAATTTGGGGGCAACAATTGACAACTACTTTTTGAGAGACAGAGGATTTGGCCGTGAGCCTAAAGGGCAAAAAACCACCCGCACACCCCCCGAGAGGATTGAGAAGCCTGAGTGTGCCAGAGAGAGGGGATGCGGCAGTGGTGAAGGATGTTTATGAACAGAAGAATGAAGACGTGGACGCAGTGCGGGAGGCGAACCCAACAGGGGGGAGATCATCAAAGGAAGGGAAAGAGATAGGAGTGAACACAGAGTGGACAGAGAGTCATAGATGCCAGTTATGTGGGGAGCAGTACAGGCATAGTGGGAGTGAGGATAGGCGAAAAATGGAACAGAGGTTGGAGGCCCTAGAGGTCATGATGAAAAAGTTGATGGAAAAACTGGAGCTAGAAGAAGGAGACAGGGTACAACGTCTCAGCCAGCTGTTGCATGGTGCAATGAATGATCTCTTGACAGAAATGAGGGAGGTAAAGTACGAAGTGGATACGTTGAAGAATTGGGTGGCTGAGGGTTTTGACGAGAGCAGAAATGAAACCGCCAAGCTAGGTCGACAGGTGGGCCGGTTGACGGAAACGACGGAGAGGCAGAAAGGGGCGGTAGGGGGAGACCAAGACGATAGGAGAGGGTCTAAAGAGTGGAGCAGAGAAGCAGCAGGCCACGGGAGTGGCACAAATAACAATGTCGAGAGTGAAGTCAGCGGGGCAAACCGGATGAGTCGTCTTTATAGCCAAGTAACACAAAGTCCGACAACGCAAAGCCCGGAACGGTCCAGGAAAGCAGAGGACAAAAAGACCACGGAGGAGCTCCAGGAAAGAGCGGAAATGACAGAACGGAGTTCAGCTCCAATGGAGGAGCTGGACGGTAGGCGGGGGGCCCCAGATAAATTGAGTGAAGGGGAACTCCATTTCGAGAAGAAAGAGAGGAGGAAAAGGAGAAACAACGTGATAGTTGGAGGCCTGAGAGCTCCCCCAGGAGTGGAACCAGTGGAGTTTGTAGGAAGGGTCCATCAATGCACAGGGAGGAGAATCACGGTGATGGCGGTGAAAAGCCTGTCTTCACAGAGACTTCTGCTCACTCTAGCGACGCATGAACAGAGAAGGCAGTTGATGAGGGGGGATAGGCTGGAGGCCCTGGGGAGAGAGTGACTGGAAGTCAGGGATGATTTGACGTTCAGAGAGAGAGACAAGTGGACGAATACCTGAGAATCCTGGCCGCTCGAGCGAGAGAACGACGAAAGAAGGCGTTGGTCCGGAGTTATCAGCAGAACATTTGGGTGAACGGAGTCAAATACCACTAGGAGGAGAGGCCAGCGGAACTGGTAGGAGGCAACGGTAGCGGGAATGATGAAAGGGGACGGATCTGCGAGAGTTCGCAGGGAAGAAGTGGAGCAGAGAGCAGGAGTATCATGGGGGAGAGAAGAGAGAGCGGGGTGATATGACTGCAGGACAAGGAGGAGAAAAACAATGTTATCAGAGCTACCTGCTGGAACGTGGGAGTTTTGACAGGCAATAAAATTGTAAGAATATGGAAGGATATTGTGAGTTATGATGTAATAATCCTGTTAAAAACTCACTCTCTCAAGAGACAGCAGGAAGCTCTGATGCAAAAGTTGAACAGTATTACTAGCGAATTTGTATGGGTGCACGAAGAAGCGATAAAGAAATTTCAAAAGGGAAGGGGGATGGGGGGGAATCCTGGTGGGGGTGAGAAAAAGCCTGGGGATTGGGAGTGGAGTAAGTACCTGGCGCAATGGTGCGGTAGTATCGGGGATTAAGTTATGGGGGGGGGGGGGCACAAATGTACAATTATAGCTGCGTATAACAATGTAGGGGTTGAAAAGATTTTGAGCGATATTAGAAGTAAGATAGAGGAGGGCAGGGAGAGAGGAGAAGCAATAGTTCTGATGGGGGATTTGAATGCCCGTATAGGGGGTCTGCAAGCAGGGGACGAAGAAGAAAGATACCAAAGACGGTCCAGGGACAAAGTCGTGGGACGGGAGGGGAAGAAACTCATAGATTTTTGTGACGAAGAGGGCCTTTTTATAGCTAATGGGGCTATCGAAGGGGACTGGGAGGTGGCCATCACCTTTGTGGGAAGCCAGGATGAGTTTAAAGAATCGGTCATTGATGTGGTGCTCCACGACGGGACCCCAATATTTTGAAAGAACTGAAAGTGTGGCCCACGATCGACTCGGACCACCTGGGGGTAGCAATCGCCTTGGGAGGGCCAGGGGGGGGGGGCGGCTAAAGGAAAGGTAGGGAGGGAAGTGACGAGAGACGAGGCAGTGAGAGTAACGGAAGGGGAGATCAAACTCGTGTGATCACCCGTGCTCAGAGAGGATTTCCAAAAGGTGCTGGAGAGAAAAGAAGTCCCGGGCCTACCAGAGAGGGGATGCATGGACGAGCGTTGGAAGCAGATAAAGGCGGTTATCCGGCAGGCTGCGGAAGAGCTAGGAATGACCAAAAAGGTAGGTAAGACGCGACGACGAGATGAACTGTCGTGGCTAGGGGACGAATACAGAAGCCAAAGAGCGGTAGTTTTTGAGAGACTCAAGACTTACCTGAGCAGCGCCGAGGAGGGAAATAAAGGTAAGCTAAGGGAGGAAAGAGCGAAATTACGTAGATTGGCCAAAAATAGGATACAGGAGATGGCGGAGGAGAGAAGGAGCCGGGTGAGAGCAAGTAGGAACATGGGAGGCTATTGGAAGGCGGTCAATGCACGCAGGCCAACAGCGGAGAGGAAAGGGGAGTCAATAACGCCAGGTGAGTGGGTTGAGCATATGGGGAAACTACTAGGGGGAGCAGACGTGGTTAGAGAGGAATGGAGAGACTGGGAGAGGTGTGAGGAGCGAATGGATGTTGAAGAGCTTGATGGGGACATAAGCTACGAAGAACTAGGTAGGGCCCTGAGAGACCTGAAGAATGGGAAAGCAGCGGGGGAGGATGGAATCACGGGGGAATTCCCGAAGCACCTACCTGAGAATTGGAAGATGGAGCTCTGGAAGGCCATTCAGGAAGGGTGGGAGAGCGGTTCAATATTGGAAGGGTGGGACGTGGCGCGGATATTCCCCATCCACAAAGGGGGTGACGACAAGGAGGTGAGCAATTATAGGGGCATCTCCCTCCTCAATCTAGGGTATAAGCTGCTAGCCAGCATCATGGCGAACGGGCTGAGTGGGCATATGGAGAGAGAAACTTAATTCAGGGAAAGTGAGGGAGGGTTTCGAAAAAGGGGTTTACCAGGGAACAAATTGTCATTCTGAACAGTATAATTAGAAATACGATTAAACGGAACGGGAATAAGGTCTACGCAGCTTTCATAGACCTCAGAGCGGCTTTTGATACGGTGAATCGAGACCTGCTTTTGGAGAAACTGTGGAGACTGGGTATTAGAGGCAGATTCTACTACATAGTCAAGGCCATCTACGAATCATCGGAAAACGAAGTCATTACAGGAAAGGGAATAACTGGCAGATTTAGAACGGAAAGGGGGGTGAGGCAGGGGTGTCCTCTGAGCCCAATTCTCTTCAATATCTTTATCGATGACATTGATGAGACTTGGGAGAAGAGAAAAGAAGGTGGGTTGGTAGTAGGGAGGGACAAGGTTTTCTGCGTCAAATACGCGGACGATATCGTAGTGCTTGCGGACGATGCGGCGGGTCTGCAAAATATGCTAAACTCAGCGGAGAAATTTTTCCGAAAAAATCAACTGGAAATCAACGTCAATAAGAGGAAGGTTATGGTGTTCAGGGCGGGGGGCCGGAGGAAGCAGGGAGGAAAATGGAGGATCTACAGAAAGGAAGTGGAAGTAGTCAAGAGATTTAAGTACCTGGGCTATTGGTTTTCAACGAGGAACACATCCGGAAAATGGCGGGCAAAGGAGTAAGAGCGGACAACGCAGCGTGAGGCATGGCAGCGAGGGAGCCCACGGAGAGGGTCCAGGGAAAAGTGGTGAAGATGGGGATGGGGTTGTCCAGAACCACACCGAGCTATTTGTGGAAGGCAGAGAGTGCAAAGAAGGGACTGATCCACGAGACGAGAAGGAGGGCTTTGAATTTCCGGGGGGAAGCCAGCTTGCTGGAAGGTAAAAGGCTTGTCAAATCATGCTTGAGGGAGGAATTGAGGGCGTTAGACAATTCCAACCCGTCTGAATGGGGTAAGGAGTTGGATACGGCCCTAACAAAACGGAAATTTAAGAATAACAAGGTCAAAACAAATAATTTATTAAAACAAAAACGAAAAAGAAAAATCCACAGATAAATAAATAAAGAAATAAGACCCATTAATTAAATGAAAATCCGGAAATTTTTTAAATAAATAAGAAATAATTAAATAAATAAAAAAAATACGGGAACCAAAACGAGAAATTGAAAATAATGTGATAATTAAATAATTATTAAAACAAAAAAGACAAAAGAGAAAACCCGGCAAAATTGATGAAAAATGTAATTTTTTTTTCTCTTCAAACTTAAGGGACAATTTTTCTAATTAAGGAAAATTTTTTTTATAAAAAAAAGAAAAAAAGCATTATGTTACATTTAAGGAATTGATTATAAAAAACCACCGATTGTCTTACAACTTGTAAAACAATGGGTAGCTCAATTTAAATTGATAAGGGCATTCCAATGGGTCATACAGGATGTAGGGTTTCAGGTAGCATCACGCCACTGTCCCCCGCGCCCCGCACCTCTCTGGACCCACAAGTGGCCGCGCCTGCATTGTCCACGCGCCGCACCTTCTGTGCAACAGCGCCCTCCCCCCCCCCCCCCCTCTTACACAATTGGCATACAAATGCCATATTGCCACCCTCATTAATCCGCCGGCGGATTAATGCACTAAATTTTTGCTATTTAAAAATCGAGGGACTCATTACCCCTCAGTTCGCTTTCCGAACCCAACCCTTCTGGTGAATAAATTATCCATCCTCCTATAAAAATTTTGTTTCGATACCGAATTTGCTCAATTAATGATTGAATTGTGTGTGTGTGAAAGAACCCTCCTCCTCTAAAGTTATTATAAAGTGGACACCACATTTTCCTTTATTCATCTCAGACTCAGCAATTACTAGGTTAGATTTCAACGCTTTTTTCGTTTTTTCCTCCGATGGTTCATATCTCAGAAAATAATGAATATTTTTAAATTTTTTTTTCAAAATGTGCATCTCAACTAGATCTAGGGAATGGTGGAAGACCATCTAGTAGGTTCCTCACAAGAAATTGGAGATATTTCAATTTTTATGTTTTTTCTGCTTTCAGCCTTTGTACGCTCTCTAGCATCCCCAAAAATTGATATAAAAACTCAAAATTTGAAACAAAGATTCCTTTTGTTATAGTGAAGAACCCTGTTGAACAGCGATTTGATCGTATGATTAGTTTTCCAGATTTCAATTTTTTCGTTTCCACGGTTTTTGTTTTATTTCTCAATAATTATTCAACCGATTTTGTTCTTTTTTTTTTTAAATGTGTGTCTTAACGAGATCTATAATATGGTTGCAAAACATTGAGTCAATTAGTTTGGGTACAATGAGATATTCCTATTTTTTAACTTTTAATTTTTGTTTTACTTTTTGTGTTTATACGCACGCTAGCGTCCGCAAAAATTGAGATAAGAACTTGAAATTTGGAACAAAGATTCCTTTTGGTGTGGTAAAGAACCCTGTTGAATGGCGATTTGATCATATCATTAGTTTTCTAGATTTGAATTTTTTCGTTTTTAAGGTTTGTATTTTATTTCTCGATAATCATTCAACCGATTTTTTTGTTTTTTTTTTCAAAGTGTGTGCCTTAACGAGATCTATAATATGGTTGCAAAACATTCAGTTACTTAGTTTGGGTACAATGAGACATTCCTATTTTTTAACTTTTGACTTTGGTTTTACTTTTTGTGTTTGTTCGCACTCTAGCGTCCCCAAAAATTGAAATAAGAACTTGAAAAATTTTGAACTAAAAATTATTTTAGTTACATTAAAAATTTTATTTTTGAATGAATTTTTAATGAATTTTTTTATAACAATTTTTTTTTCTTGGTTTTTTTTCAATAAATTTTTTTTTGAAATTGCTGTTGGATTTCGGGGAATTTCGGGTGGCCAAACAAGGCGGTTGCGCCAGTACTTTCCCCCTCCCCCCCTCCCCACTCCTCAAAAAATTTTTTTATTTGAAATTTTTGAATGGAAATATTTTCCTAAAAGAAAAATTCTGATTTTTTTTTTGATAATTTTTTTTTCATAATTTTTTTTTCGTTTGCATTTGGAAAAATTTTTTTTTATAAATTTTTTTTTTATTTCGAATTAAAAATTATTTGAAATTGAAGTTTTTGATGAAAATTCTTGGTTAAAAAATTTTTTTTGAATAAAATTTTGTTTCCTATTAAAATTTTTTTTTTGAATTAAAATTTATTTTTTTTTTTTTTGAATTTAAACTTTCTGGAAAATTTTTTTTTGATTTAAAAAAAATTTTTTCAATAAAATTATTTGAAACTGATTTTTTTTTTTTTTTGGATTTCCGTTTCCGGTGCGAAAAGTGTCGGGCGCGTGAGGATAGGAAGGATAGGTGTTTTTGATTTTTCATGCAGAAAAATCAGGGAAAAAGTGAAGGGAGGTAAGGGAAGGGAGTAGGTGGTATTTCGGAGGAGAGAGAGAGTAAAGTTAGGATAGAAAAGTGTGTGAGGAATGTGTGAAGCGTGAAATAGGAGGTAGAAGTAGAGTGAGGTTAGAAGGATCACAGGGAGTGTGCGTGTGAGTGAGTAAGTACGTATGGGATGTGTAAGTGTGGAGCAAGAGGCGACAGCGGAAGAAGGTGGGAAAAAGGGAAAGTTTCAAGACAAGTTGGGTAGGGTAAGGTTGACGGATTAGAAGTAAATGAGGCAATATAGGAGAGTGGGCATGGCAGGTGGGACGGATGAAAGTTCGCGAGGGCCGGGGTTGGGAGATGGAGTGTGCGGTTAGGAGAGGGGGAAAATCAAACGGAGAAGATATAATGGGTATCGGAAATTTGGTTTTGTTGTTCGAGAAGATGAGAAAGGAGATGAGGGGGCAGTGTGAAGAGATGGTAGAGCAGTGGAGAGGTGATGTAAGGGGAATGAGTGAGGAGTTGAGTGAAGGGGGAAAGGAATGTGAGGAGGAGAATGAGAGGATGCGGGCAAAGATTGAGGAGATAGGTGATAAGGACAGAATGAAGGAAGATGATAAGAGAGAGGAAGTAAAGGTGATTGAGGAGAGGAGAGAAAGGTTGGAGGTGAGTTTGGGTGAGAAGGTTGGAGGAGATGAGATAGAAAAAGAAAGGGGTGAAATGGGCATAAAAGTGGTGGTATCGATGATCAGTTCGCTGAAAAAGGAGTTGATGGGATGTTTGAGAGAGATGCAAGAGGTAAGAGAGGAAATTAAAGATGGTTTAAGGGGAATGAGTGAGGAATTGAGTAAATGGGGGAAAGTATGGAAGGAGGAGAAGTAGAGGATATGGAAGAAGTTAGGAGAGAAGGGTGAGAATGACAGGATGATGGAAGAAGAGAGGAGAGAAGGGTGAGAATGACAGGATGATGGAAGAAGAGAGGAGAGAGGAAGTGAAAGAGATTGGAGAGAGGGTAGGAAGGTTGGAGGTACGTTTGGATGAGAAGGTGGGTGGAGATGAAGAGGGCTCTCAAAGGCAGGAGGTTGCGGTGGAATGGAGAAAGAGAGTGGGGGTGTTGGAGGATAAACAGGAGAAGGAGGAGAGAGATAAGCGGAAGAGGAACGTGATAATGAGGGGTATGTCTGTGATGAGTATGAGTGGTAGGGACGAGGCGCAGGGGCTGTCGACCTCGTTAGGGGCGGAGGGAGTGATTGAGGACACAAGAGTATTAGGGAGTAGGGATGTAAGGAATGAGAGGAAGTTAGTGTGGGTAAGTTTGAAAGATATGGATGCGAAGAGGGAAGTGATGGTAGAAAAGAGAAAGCTGAAGGGGAGAACAGAAAGGATTGAAAACGACCTGACATAGCGGAATTTTTTTTGGAAAAAATTTTTTTTTGATTTTTAAAATTTTTTTTTGATTTAATTTGCAATTTTTTTTGAAATTGAAAATTTTTTTTGGAACTTTCTGATTTTAAAAATGTCTTTTTGAATAAAATTTTTTTTCCTATTAAAGTTTTTTGAATTAAATTTTCATTTTTTTTTGAATAATTTTTTTTTTGAAAATATACATTTCTTTTGACATAAATTTATTTGAATTTGCAATTTTTTTTTTGAATGAAATTTTCTGATTTTTGATTTTTTTGTTTGATTTAAGAAAAAAAAAATTGGATTAAAATTTTTATTTAGTTGACAGTTTTTGGAATTTGAATTTTTGATTGGAATTTTTTTATTTTTTTTCTTGAATAAAATTTTTTGAATTAAAATTTCTCTTTAAAATTTTTGTTGTATTACAAAAATTGTTTTTGAATTAATAGATTTTCTTTCCATTTTCTATGTATTGGAATTTAACCTCTGAGTGAATAAACACCACTATTTTTCACTTTATAAAATAATGCCTTGAGTTAACTAATTTCAACTTAACCAAGGACTAAAAGTTGATCCTCGTATAATTTCGCGTGGCAAAATCGGAATCGAAAGATTATATATATATTTCCCACATGTTATGATTTTAATTTAAACCCCATACTCACAGTTATTTTATGTTTAAAATTTTTAAAGTAAAAATCAACCCAACATCACATCAAAATTTTCTTTTGTTAATTAAGAACGTCAAGAACCAGGAATGTAAGTAGACTTTAAGTACCATTATCTGCATTATTCCGCGCATTGTCTTCTCCGGGATTTTTGGAATTGCAAAAATTGTACGGTTTCCATAAAGGAACTAATTAAGAAAATGGCGGAAAAATCAATTTAATAGAGAATTTTTATAGTTCAAAATCTATAATAATAATGAAGAAAAAAACGTAATCATTCACAACCTGTAAAATCAGAAATTTAAAGAAAATTATAATAATAAATAAATACGTGTCGTAAAATTAAAAATAATCGTGTAATTGAGTTATTTTAATCTTAATTGGAAAATTGCCCCACCTATCCAAAGCTATTTCCGAAAGGTAGGCTTAAAAAGGTATTTCAGTCACATCACGATTTCCACCAGAATTATCAAAAGGTAAGTCTGGCGTAATTGTGACGTAACATTACCAATTAAAAATTGCCAATTGAAACCTGTGAATTGAAAATTGACAATTAACGAATAAAAATTGCGCATTGAAAATTGCCAATTGAAAATTGTCAATCAAAAATTGCCAATTCGAAATTGTGGATTAACAATTGAGAAATAAAAATTAGGGATTGAAGGGGCCAATTGGAAATTACCAATTCCCATATGAAAATTGAAAATTAACAAATAATAATTGCGAATTGAAAATTGCCAATTGAAAATTGGGGATTGGCAATTGAAAATTGAACATTGACAAGTAAAAATTGCAGATTGAAAATTGTGAATTGACAATTGAAAATTACGAATTGAAAAATGAAGATTGAATATTAAGAATGGAAAATTGATAACTGAAAATTGAGGATTGAAAATTGACAATTGCCCATTGACAAATAAGAATTGTATATTGAAAATTGTCAATTGAAAAGTGCGGTTCCGAAATTGCAGATTGCCGACTAAAAATTGCCAATTGGAAATTGTGAATTGAAAATTAAGGATGGAAGATTGAGGATTCAAGATTAAGGATTGAAAATTGCCGATTGAAAGTTGACAAGTGGCAATTGCGGATTGAAAATTGCCAATTGAAAAATGCGCATAGAAAATTGAGGATCGAAAATGACAAATGAAAATTGCCAATTGACAAATGAGAAGTAAGATTTGCAGATTGAAAATTGACAATTGAAAAATTCATCAGATTTCTACTTGTCAATGGTCTACTCTCAATTTTGAATCCTCAATTTTCAATATTCGATTCTCAATTCGCAATTTTTACTTGCCAATGGTCAATTGTCAATTTTCAAATCTGAATTTTTAAGTTCCCGACAGGGAAGTTATTGTAATCACCCCGAAATCGAACTTTTTCATTTCGGCCTGTAACTGGAGTCTTAAGGGTACCAAAATGATCCCCGAAGAATTCTGCGTCAATGTCTCTGTGTGTGCGTATGTTTGTATGTGTATGGCCTAAATTTTGGTCACCGATTTCTCACGAATGGATACACCAATTGGGGCGATCGACGTCTCAATCGACGCGTCTTAATGTAAAACATATATAATAATGTTGATTTCAAATAAAAAAGGCACACAACTGTGCAACATAAATCCAGGGCCGGTTTTATTGTATCACAAAATAGGTCTTTACACGACAGAAGTTGACGGAAAGATGATGTTATTAATAAAAGACAGCTGTAAGCAAGGACTCTTGTTGTGGACTTCAGATGGTAAAGGGATCCAAAGGGAGGACACGCAGCAATAACATAATAACAATAATAACATGAATTGTTCCTCATACAACGATCCACATTCAATGTCTATTGATTTTCTCCCATAATGTGCATAATTAAGGTGGTAGAACCGTTAGAACAAAATAGTTTATGTGATAAGTGCTTGAATGTAGACTAGATGGCGGCGATAAATTACGAATGATGAGAAAAAATCAAGTGATTTCCCAAACAATATGGGAAATGTACCAGAGTGGGAGTTGATCCCACATTTTCAGATTGCCGGTCTGGCGCTCTTTCCATTAAACCATCTGGAATTTCCACAATTTCTATCAAATTTTGCTTGCTTTCGTCCTTTGCTGATAAGAAACTCCGCTCCTTCATAGGCATGCCAAATAATCGTAATAATAATTTTTTTTATATTAATTTTTTACATAAACTATTAACCGATACAATGGGTCTTACAACGATTGTATAAAGTTGGAAATACATGTAGCTGATGTATATGTGTATATATGTATTAAATAAGATCTAAAGGAGGCGTCGATATTTACAGTTTTATATTAAGCATGCCGGCGATGTGGGAAATTTGATGAGGACTTTCATATACCTCCTAAAATATCGAATTGAGATACAAGTAAAAGTTTACTGTGACAAGCGATCTTGCGTGATGAAAATACGGTCTAACTGGTCTATTGCTGCTAAATACATTCTCGTCTTCTATTTTTTTCATAAATATCAATAGTTTTGAGCGCACGACGTTTATAAAAATTAGTGAAATATTAAGTTTATTTGATTAAAAAATATGCACGCTGATTTGAATTTTACGAAAATCCTTATGTTCGTGATTTTTAGGAATATTTTCTCATTTACATCTTCAGAAGGAATAACAGAAACCCAAAAATTAACAGTAACACGTACATCACATTCAAAACGTTTCATCGAATCAACTTTGAAAACTCATAAAAAAATTGACGTGTAGTTCGTGACGCGCCAGAGAAGTGAAACTTCAGAAGAGGAATATGAATTTTTTCTTATTCATTTGAAATAATACTTTTGATAAAAAGATGAAGATGTAAAATGGTAAAAGATTTGTAAGACAGGAGATTAGAACATTTGATTTTATTTTCATTTATAAAAAAAAAACACCGCGCCTCTGCGCTGTGAATCCCCGGCATTCGGTCCCCGCCCCACCACCACACTCAACCCTCCCCCTCCCGCATTCGACCCTCGCCCCACCCCCCCATTCAAACCCTCACATCCCCGGACATTCAACCCTAACTCCCCCCCCCCCGTCAATTGTCAATTGTCAATTTGTCAATTGTCAATTTGTCAATTGTCAATTTGTCAATTGTCAATTTGTCAATTGTCAATTGTCAATTTGTCAATTGTCAATTTGTCAATTGTCAATTTGTCAATTGTCAATTTGTCAATTGTCAATTTGTCAATTGTCAATTTGTCAATTGTCAATTTGTCAATTGTCAATTTGTCAATTGTCAATTTGTCAATTGTCAATTTGTCAATTGTCAATTTGTCAATTGTCAATTTGTCAATTGTCAATTTGTCAATTGTCAATTGTCATTTGTCAATTGTCAATTGTCAATTGTCAATTTGTCAATTGTCAATTTGTCAATTGTCAATTTGTCAATTGTCAATTTGTCAATTGTCAATTTGTCAATTGTCAATTTGTCAATTGTCAATTTGTCAATTGTCAATTTGTCAATTTGTCAATTGCCAATTTGTCAATTGTCAATTTGTCAATTGCCAATTTGTCAATTGTCAATTTGTCAATTGTCAATTTGTCAATTGTCAATTTGTCAATTGTCAATTTGTCAATTGTCAATTTGTCAATTGTCAATTTGTCAATTGTCAATTTGTCAATTGTCAATTTGTCAATTGTCAATTTGTCAATTGTCAATTTGTCAATTGTCAATTTGTCAATTGTCAATTTGTCAATTTGTCAATTGTCAATTTGTCATTGTCAATTTGTCAATTGTCAATTTGTCAATTGTCAATTTGTCAATTGTCAATTTTGTCAATTGTCAATTTGTCAATTGTCAATTTGTCAATTGTCAATTTGTCAATTGTCAATTTGTCAATTGTCAATTTGTCAATTGTCAATTTGTCAATTGTCAATTTGTCAATTGTCAATTTGTCAATTGTCAATTTGTCAATTGTCAATTTGTCAATTGTCAATTTGTCAATTGTCAATTTGTCAATTGTCAATTTGTCAATTGTCAATTTGTCAATTGTCAATTTGTCAATTGTCAATTTGTCAATTGTCAATTTGTCAATTTGTCAATTGTCAATTTGTCAATTGTCAATTTGTCAATTGTCAATTTGTCAATTGTCAATTTGTCAATTGTCAATTTGTCAATTGTCAATTTGTCAATTGTCAATTTGTCAATTGTCAATTGTCAATTGTCAATTTGTCAATTGTCAATTTGTCATTGTCAATTTGGTCAATTGTCAATTTGTCAATTGTCAATTTGTCAATTGTCAATTTGTCAATTGTCAATTTGTCAATTGTCAATTTGTCAATTGTCAATTTGTCAATTGTCATTGTCAATTGTCAATTGTCAATTTGTCAATTGTCAATTTGTCAATTGTCAATTTGTCAATTGTCAATTGTCAATTGTCAATTGTCAATTTGTCAATTGTCAATTTGTCAATTGTCAATTTGTCAATTGTCAATTTGTCAATTGTCAATTTGTTCAATTGTCAATTTGTCAATTGTCAATTTGTCAATTGTCAATTTGTCAATTGTCAATTTGTCAATTGTCATTTGTCAATTGTCAATTTGTCAATTGTCAATTTGTCAATTGTCAATTTGTCAATTGTCAATTTGTCAATTGTCAATTGTCAATTTGTCAATTGTCAATTTGTCAATTGTCAATTTGTCAATTGTCAATTGTCAATTGTCAATTTGTCAATTGTCAATTTGTCATTGTCAATTTGTCAATTGTCCAATTTGTCAATTGTCAATTGTCAATTGTCAATTTGTCAATTGTCAATTTGTCAATTGCCAATTTGTCAATTGTCAATTTGTCAATTGTCAATTTGTCAATTGTCAATTTGTCAATTGTCAATTGTCAATTGTCAATTGTCAATTGTCAATTGTCAATTGCAATTTGTCAATTGTCAATTGTCAATTGTCAATTTGTCAATTGTCAATTTGTCCAATTGTCAATTGTCAATTGTCAATTGTCAATTGTCAATTTGTCCAATTGTCAATTTGTCAATTGTCAATTTGTCAATTGTCAATTGTCAATTGTCAATTTGTCAATTGTCAATTTGTCAATTGTCAATTTGTCAATTGTCAATTTGTCATTGTCAATTTGTCAATTGTCAATTTGTCAATTGTCAATTTGTCAATTGTCAATTTGTCAATTGTCATTTGTCAATTGTCAATTTGTCAATTGTCAATTTGTCAATTGTCAATTTGTCAATTGTCAATTTGTCAATTGTCAATTTGTCAATTGTCAATTTGTCAATTGTCCAATTGTCAATTGTCAATTGTCAATTTGTCAATTGTCAATTTGTCAATTGTCAATTTGTCAATTGTCAATTGTCAATTGTCAATTTGTCAATTGTCAATTTGTCAATTGTCAATTGTCAATTGTCAATTGTCATTCATTATTGTCAATTGTCAATTGTCAATTTGTCAATTGTCATTTGTCAATTGTCAAGTTGTCAATTGTCAATTTGTCAATTGTCAATTTGTCAATTGTCAATTTGTCAATTGTCAATTTGTCAATTGTCAATTTGTCAATTGTCAATTGTCAATTTGTCAATTGTCAATTTGTCAATTGTCAATTTGTCAATTGTCAATTTGTCAATTGTCAATTTGTCAATTGTCAATTTGTCAATTGTCAATTTGTCAATTGTCAATTGTCAATTTGTCAATTTATCAATTGTCAATTTGTCAATTGTCAATTTGTCAATTGTCAATTTGTCAATTGTCAATTTGTCAATTGTCAATTTGTCAATTGTCAATTTGTCAATTGTCAATTTGTCAATTGTCAATTTGTCAATTGTCAATTTGTCAATTGTCAATTTGTCAATTGTCAATTTGTCAATTGTCAATTTGTCAATTGTCAATTTGTCAATGTCATTTGTCAATTTGTCAATTGTCAATTTGTCAATTGTCAATTTGTCAATTGTCAATTTGTCAATTGTCAATTTGTCAATTGTCAATTTGTCAATTGTCATTTGTCAATTGTCAATTTGTCAATTGTCAATTTGTCAATTGTCAATTTGTCAATTGTCAATTTGTCAATTGTCAATTTGTCAATTGTCAATTTGTCAATTGTCAATTGTCAATTGTCAATTTGTCAATTGTCAATTGTCAATTGTCAATTGTCAATTTGTCAATTGTCAATTGTCAATTGTCAATTTGTCAATTGTCAATTTGTCAATTGTCAATTTGTCAATTGTCAATTTGTCAATTGTCAATTTGTCAATTGTCAATTTGTCAATTGTCAATTTGTCAATTGTCAATTGTCAATTGTCAATTGTCAATTTGTCAATTGTCAATTGTCAATTTGTCAATTGTCAATTTGTCAATTGTCAATTTGTCAATTGTCAATTTGTCAATTGTCAATTTGTCAATTGTCAATTTGTCAATTGTCAATTTGTCAATTGTCAATTTGTCAATTGTCAATTTGTCAATTGTCAATTGTCAATTGTCAATTTGTCAATTGTCAATTTGTCAATTGTCAATTTGTCAATTGTCCAATTTGTCAATTGTCATTTGTCAATTGTCAATTTGTCAATTGTCAATTTGTCAATTGTCAATTGTCAATTGTCAATTGTCAATTTGTCAATTGTCCAATTTGTCAATTGTCAATTTGTCAATTGTCCAATTTGTCAATTGTCAATTGTCAATTGTCCAATTTGTCAATTGTCAATTTGTCAATTGTCAATTTGTCAATTGTCAATTTGTCAATTGTCAATTTGTCAATTGTCAATTTGTGTCAATTGTCAATTGTCAATTTGTCAATTGTCAATTGTAATTGTCAATTGTCAATTGTCAATTGTCAATTTGTCAATTGTCAATTGACAATTTGTCAATTGTCAATTTGTCAATTGTCAATTTGTCAATTGTCAAGTTTGTCAATTGTCAATTTGTCAATTGTCAATTTGTCAATTGTCAATTTGTCAATTGTCAATTTGTCAATTGTCAATTTGTCAATTGTCAATTTGTCAATGTCAATTTGTCAATTGTCAATTTGTCAATTGTCAATTTGTCAATTGTCAATTTGTCAATTGTCAATTTGTCAATGTGTCAATATTGTCAATTGTCAATTTGTCAATTGGTCAATTTGTCAATTGTCAATTTGTCAATTGTCAATTGTCAATTGTCAATTTGTCATTGTCAATTTGTCAATTGTCAATTTGTCAATTGTCAATTGTCAATTGGTCAATTGTCAATTGTCAATTGTCAATTGTCAATTTGTCAATTGTCAATTTGTCAATTGTCAATTTGTCAATTGTCAATTGTCAATTGTCAATTGTCAATTTGTCAATTGTCAATTTGTCATTGTCAATTTGTCAATTGTCATTGTCAATTGTCAATTTGTCAATTGTCAATTTGTCAATTGTCAATTGTCAATTGTCAATTTGTCAATTGTCAATTTGTCAATTGTCAATTTGTCAATTGTCAATTTGTCAATTGTCAATTTGTCAATTGTCAATTTGTCAATTGTCAATTGTCATTGTCAATTTGTCAATTGTCAATTTGTCAATTTGTCAATTGTCAATTGTCAATTTGTCAATTGTCAATTTGTCAATTGTCAATTGTCAATTGTCATTGTCAATTGTCCAATGTCATTGTCAATTGTCAATTGTCAATTGTCAATTTGTAATTGTCAATTGTCAATTTGTCAATTGTCAATTTGTCAATTGTCAATTTGTCAATTGTCAATTTGTCAATTGTCAATTGTCAATTGTCAATTGTCAATTGCATTGTCAATTGTCCAATTTGTCAATTGTCAATTTGTCAATTGTCAATTTGTCAATTGTCAATTTGTCATTGTCAATTGTCAATTGTCAATTTGTCAATTGTCAATTTGTCAATTGTCAATTTTGTCAATTGTCAATTTGTCAATTGTCAATTGTCAATTGTCAATTTGTCAATTGTCAATTTGTCAATTGTCAATTGTCAATTTGTCAATTGGTCAATTGTCAATTGTCAATTGTCAATTTGTCAATTGTCAATTGTCAATTGTCATTTGGTCAATTGTCAATTTGTCAATTGTCAATTGTCAATTGTCATTCAATTTGTCATTGTCAATTTGTCATTGTCAATTTGTCAATTGTCAATTTGTCAATTGTCAATTGTCAATTGTCAATTTGTCAATTGTCAATTTGTCAATTGTCATTTGTCAATTTCAATTTGTCAATTGTCAATTTGTCAATTGTCAATTTGTCAATTGTCAATTTGTCAATTGTCAATTTGTCCATTGTCAATTTGTCAATTGTCAATTTGTCATTGTCAATTTGTTCAATTGTCAATTTGTCAATTGTCAATTTGTCAATTGTCAATTTGTCAATTGTCAATTTGTCAATTGTCAATTTGTCAATTGTCAATTTGTCAATTGTCAATTTGTCAATTGTCAATTTGTCAATTGTCAATTGTCAATTGTCAATTGTCATTGTCAATTGTCAATTGTCAATTTGTCAATTGTCAATTTGTCAATTGTCAATTTGTCATTGTCATTTGTCAATTGTCAATTTGTCAATTGTCAGATTTGTCAATTGTCAATTTGTCAATTGTCAATTCAATTTGTCAATTGTCAATTTGTCATTGTCATTTGTCAATTGTCAATTTGTCATTGTCAATTTGTCAATTGTCAATTGTCATTGTCAATTGTCAATTTGTCAATTGTCATTTGTCATTGGCAATTTGTCAATTGTCAATTTGTCAATTGTCAATTTGTCAATTGTCAATTTGTCAATTGTCAATTTGTCCAATTGTCAATGTGTCAATTGTCAATTTGTCAATTGTCAATTTGGTCAATTGGTCAATTTGTCCAATTGTCAATTTTGTCATTGTCAATTTGTCCAATTGTCAATTTGTCAATTGTTAATTTGTCAATTGTCCAATTATGGTCAATTGTCAATTTGTCAATTGTCAATTTGTCAATTGTCAATTTAGTCAATTGTCCAATTTGTCAATTGTCAATTTGTCATTGTCAATTTGTCAATTGTCAATTTGTCAATTGTCAATTTGTCAATTGTCAATTTGTCAATTGTCAATTTGTCAATTGTCAATTTGTCCAATTGTCAATTGTCAATTGTCAATTGTCAATTTGTCAATTGTCAATTTGTCAATTGTCAATTTGTCAATTGTCAATTTGTCAATTGTCAATTGTCAATTTGTCAATTGTCAATTTGTCAATTGTCATTTGTCATTGTCAATTGTCAATTTGTCAATTGTCAATTGTCAATTGTCAATTGTCAATTGTCAATTTGTCAATTGTCAATTTGTCAATTGTCAATTGTCAATTGTCAATTGTCAATTTGTCAATTGTCAATTTGTCAATTGTCAATTTGTCAATTGTCAATTTGTCAATTGTCCAATTTGTCAATTGTCAATTTGTCAATTGTCAATTTGTCAATTGTCAATTTGTCAATTGTCAATTTGTCAATTGTCAATTTGTCAATTGTCAATTTGTCAATTGTCAATTTGTCAATTGTCAATTTGTCAATTGTCAATTTGTCAATTGTCAATTTGTCAATTGTCAATTGTCAATTGTCAATTTGTCAATTGTCAATTTGTCAATTGTCAATTTGTCAATTGTCAATTTGTCAATTGTCATTGTCAATTGTCAATTGTCAATTGTCAATTTGTCAATTTGTCAATTGTCAATTTGTCAATTGTCAATTTGTCAATTGTCAATTTGTCAATTGTCAATTTGTCAATTGTCAATTTGTCAATTGTCAATTTGTCAATTGTCAATTTGTCAATTGTCAATTTGTCAATTGTCAATTTGTCAATTGTCATTTGTCAATTGTCAATTTGTCAATTGTCAATTTGTCAATTGTCAATTTGTCATTGTCAATTTGTCAATTGTCAATTTGTCAATTGTCAATTTGTCAATTGTCAATTTGTCAATTGTCAATTTGTCAATTGTCAATTTTGTCAATTGTCCAATTTGTCAATTGTCAATTTGTCAATTGTCAATTTGTCAATTGTCAATTTGTCAATTGTCAATTTGTCAATTGTCAATTTGTCAATTGTCAATTTGTCAATTGTCAATTTGTCAATTGTCAATTTGTCAATTGTCAAATTTGTCAATTGTCAATTTGTCAATTGTCAATTTGTCAATTGTCAATTTGTCAATTGTCAATTTGTCAATTGTCAATTGTCAATTGTCAATTTGGTCAATTGTCAATTTTCAATTGTCAATTTGTCAATTGTCATTGTCAATTTGTCAATTGTCAATTTGTCAATTGTCAATTTGTCAATTTGTCAATTGTCAATTTGTCAATTGTCAATTTGTCAATTGTCAATTTGTCAATTGTCAATTTGTCAATTGTCAATTTGTCATTGTCAATTTGTCAATTGTCAATTTGTCAATTGTCAATTTGTCAATTGTCAATTTGTCAATTGTCCAATTTGTCAATTGTCAATTTGTCAATTGTCAATTGTCATTTGTCAATTTGTCAATTGTCAATTTGTCATTGTCAATTTGTCAATTGTCAATTTGTCAATTGTCAATTGTCAATTTGTCAATTGTCAATTTGTCAATTGTCAATTGTCAATTGTCAATTTGTCAATTGTCAATTTGTCAATTGTCAATTTGTCAATTGTCAATTTGTCAATTGTCAATTTGTCAATTGTCAATTTGTCAATTGTCAATTTGTCAATTGTCCAATTTGTCAATTGTCAATTTGTCAATTGTCAATTTGTCAATTGTCAATTTGTCAATTGTCATTTGTCAATTGTCAATTTGTCAATTGTCAATTTGTCAATTGTCAATTTGTCAATTGTCAATTTGTCAATTGTCAATTTGTCAATTGTCAATTTGTCAATTGTCAATTGTCAATTGTCAATTTGTCAATTGTCAATTGTCAATTTGTCAATTGTCAATTTGTCAATTGTCAATTTGTCAATTGTCAATTTGTCAATTGTCAATTTGTCAATTGTCAATTTGTCAATTGTCAATTTGTCAATTGTCAATTGTCAATTTGTCAATTGTCAATTTGTCAATTGTCAATTTGTCAATTGTCAATTTGTCAATTGTCAATTTGTCAATTGTCAATTTGTCAATTGTCAATTTGTCAATTGTCAATTTTGTCAATTGTCAATTTGTCAATTGTCAATTTGTCAATTGTCAATTTGTCAATTGTCAATTTGTCAATTGTCAATTTGTCAATTGTCAATTTGTCAATTGTCAATTTGTCAATTGTCAATTTGTCAATTGTCAATTTGTCAATTGTCAATTTGTCAATTGTCAATTTGTCAATTGTCAATTTGTCAATTGTCAATTTGTCAATTGTCAATTTGTCAATTGTCAATTTGTCAATTGTCAATTTGTCAATTGTCAATTTGTCAATTGTCAATTTGTCAATTGTCAATTTGTCAATTGTCAATTGTCAATTGTCAATTGTCAATTTGTCAATTGTCAATTTGTCAATTGTCAATTGTCAATTGTCAATTGTCAATTGTCAATTGTCCAATTGTCAATTGTCAATTTGTCAATTGTCAATTTGTCAATTGTCAATTTGTCAATTGTCAATTTGTCAATTGTCAATTTGTCAATTGTCAATTTGTCAATTGTCAATTTGTCAATTGTCAATTTGTCAATTGTCAATTTGTCATTGTCAATTTGTCAATTGTCAATTTGTCATTGTCAATTTGTCAATTGTCAATTTGTCCATTGTCATTGCAATTTGTCAATTGTCAATTTGTCCATTGTCAATTTGTCAATTGTCAATTTGTCAATTGTCAATTTGTCAATTGTCAATTTGTCAATTGTCAATTTGTCAATTGTCAATTTGTCAATTGTCAATTTGTCAATTGTCAATTTGTCAATTGTCAATTTGTCAATTGTCAATTTGTCAATTGTCAATTTGTCAATTGTCAATTTGTCAATTGTCAATTTGTCAATTGTCAATTTGTCAATTGTCAATTTGTCAATTGTCAATTTGTCAATTGTCAATTTGTCAATTGTCAATTTGTCAATTGTCAATTTGTCAATTGTCAATTTGTCAATTGTCAATTTGTCAATTGTCAATTTGTCAATTGTCAATTTGTCAATTGTCAATTTGTCAATTGTCAATTTGTCAATTGTCAATTTGTCAATTGGTCAATTTGTCATTGTCAATTTGTCAATTGTCAATTGTCAATTGTCAATTTGTCAATTGTCAATTTGTCAATTGTCAATTTGTCAATTGTCAATTGTCAATTGTCAATTGTCAATTGTCCAATTTGTCAATTGTCAATTTGTCAATTGTCAATTGTCAATTTGTCAATTGTCAATTTGTCAATTGTCAATTTGTCAATTGTCAATTTGTCAATTGTCAATTTGTCAATTGTCATTGTCATTGTCAATTTGTCAATTGGTCAATTTGTCAATTGTCAATTTGTCAATTGTCAATTGTCAATTGTCAATTTGTCAATTGTCAATTTGTCAATTGTCAATTTGTCAATTGTCAATTGTCAATTGTCAATTGTCAATTCATTGTCAATTGTCAATTTGTCATTGTCAATTTGTCAATTGTCATTTGTCAATTGTCAATTTGTCAATTGTCAATTTGTCAATTGTCAAT
Source organism: Asobara japonica (assembly GCA_026005395.1). Taxonomy (NCBI): domain Eukaryota; kingdom Metazoa; phylum Arthropoda; class Insecta; order Hymenoptera; family Braconidae; genus Asobara; species Asobara japonica. Next base: position 100,692 of record BQMI01000116.1, read on the forward strand.
TGTCAATTTGTCAATTGTCAATTTGTCAATTGTCAATTTGTCAATTGTCAATTTGTCAATTGTCAATTTGTCAATTGCAATTTGTCAATTGTCAATTTGTCAATTGTCAATTTGTCAATTGTCAATTTGTCAATTGTCAATTTGTCAATTGTCAATTGTCAATTTGTCAATTGTCAATTTGTCAATTGTCAATTTGTCAATTGTCAATTTGTCAATTGTCAATTTGTCAATTGTCAATTTGTCAATTGTCAATTTGTCAATTGTCAATTTGTCAATTGTCAATTTGTCAATTGTCAATTTGTCAATTGTCAATTTGTCAATTGTCAATTTGTCAATTGTCAATTTGTCAATTGTCAATTTGTCAATTGTCAATTTGTCAATTGTCAATTTGTCAATTGTCAATTTGTCAATTGTCAATTGTCAATTGTCAATTTGTCAATTGTCAATTTGTCAATTGTCAATTGTCAATTTGTCAATTGTCAATTTGTCAATTGTCAATTTGTCAATTGTCAATTTGTCAATTGTCAATTTGTCAATTGTCAATTTGTCAATTTGTCAATTGTCAATTGTCAATTTGTCAATTGTCAATTTGTCAATGTCAATTTGTCAATTGTCAATTTGTCAATTGTCAATTTGTCAATTGTCAATTTGTCAATTGTCAATTTGTCAATTGTCAATTTGTCAATTGTCAATTTGTCAATTGTCAATTTGTCAATTGTCAATTGTCAATTTGTCAATTGTCAATTTGTCAATTGTCAATTTGTCAATTGTCAATTTGTCAATTGTCAATTTGTCAATTGTCAATTTGTCAATTGTCAATTTGTCAATTGTCAATTTGTCAATTGTCAATTTGTCAATTGTCAATTTGTCAATTGTCAATTTGTCAATTGTCAATTTGTCAATTGTCAATTTGTCAATTGTCAATTTGTCAATTGTCAATTTGTCAATTGTCAATTTGTCAATTGTCAATTTGTCAATTGTCAATTTGTCAATTGTCCAATTTGTCAATTGTCAATTTGTCAATTGTCAATTTGTCAATTGTCAATTTGTCAATTGTCAATTTGTCAATTGTCAATTTGTCAATTGTCAATTTGTCAATTGTCAATTGTCAATTGTCAATTGTCAATTTGTCAATTGTCAATTTGTCAATTGTCAATTTGTCAATTGTCAATTTGTCAATTTGTCATTGTCAATTTGTCAATTGTCAATTTGTCAATTGTCAATTTGTCAATTGTCAATTTGTCAATTGTCAATTTGTCAATTGTCAATTTGTCAATTGTCAATTTGTCAATTGTCAATTTGTCAATTGTCAATTGTCAATTGTCAATTTGTCAATTGTCAATTTGTCAATTGTCAATTTGTCAATTGTCAATTTGTCAATTGTCAATTTGTCAATTGTCAATTGTCAATTGTCAATTTGTCAATTGTCAATTTGTCAATTGTCAATTTGTCAATTGTCAATTTGTCAATTGTCAATTTGTCAATTGTCAATTTGTCAATTGTCAATTTGTCAATTGTCAATTTGTCAATTGTCAATTTGTCAATTGTCAATTTGTCAATTGTCAATTTGTCAATTGTCAATTTGTCAATTGTCAATTTGTCAATTGTCAATTTGTCAATTGTCAATTTGTCAATTGTCAATTTGTCAATTGTCAATTTGTCAATTGTCAATTTGTCAATTTGTCAATTGTCAATTTGTCAATTGTCATTTGTCAATTGTCAATTTGTCAATTGTCAATTGTCAATTTGTCAATTGTCAATTTGTCAATTGTCAATTTGTCAATTGTTCAATTTTGTCAATTGTCAATTTGTCAATTGTCAATTTGTCAATTGTCAATTTGTCAATTGTCAATATTGTCAATTGTCAATTTGTCAATTGTCAATTTGTCAATTGTCAATTTGTCAATTGTCAATTTGTCAATTGTCATTTGTCAATTGTCAATTTGTCAATTGTCAATTTGTCAATTGTCAATTGTCAATTGTCAATTGTCAATTGTCAATTTGTCAATTGTCAATTTGTCAATTGTCAATTTGTCAATTGTCAATTTGTCAATTGTCAATTTGTCAATTGTCAATTTGTCAATGTCAATTTGTCAATTGTCAATTTGTCAATTGTCAATTTGTCAATTGTCAATTTGTCAATTGTCAATTTGTCAATTGTCAATTTGTCAATTGTCAATTTGCAATTGTCAATTTGTCAATTTGTCAATTGTCAATTTGTCAATTGTCAATTTTCAATTTGTCAATTTGTCAATTTGTCAATTTGTCAATTTTGTCATTGTCAATTTGTCAATTGTCAATTTGTCAATTGTCAATTTGTCAATTGTCAATTTGTCAATTGTCAATTGTCAATTGTCAATTGTCAATTGTCAATTGTCAATTGTCAATTTGTCAATTGTCAATTTGTCAATTGTCATAATTTGTCAATTGTCACAATTTGTCAATTGTCAATTTTGTCAATTGTCAATTGTCATTTGTCAATTGTCAATTTGTCAATTGTCAATTTGTCAATTGTCAATTTGTCAATTGTCAATTTGTCAATTGTCAATTTGTCAATTGTCAATTTGTCAATTGTCAATTTGTCAATTGTCAATTTGTCAATTGTCAATTTGTCAATTGTCAATTTGTCAATTGTCAATTGTCAATTGTCAATTGTCAATTTGTCAATTGTCAATTTTGTCAATTGTCAATTTGTCAATTGTCAATTTGTCATATTGTCAATTTGTCAATTGTCAATTTGTCATTGTCAATTTGTCAATTGTCAATTTGTCAATTGTCAATTTGTCAATTGTCAATTTGTCAATTGTCAATTTGTCAATTGTCAATTTGTCAATTGTCAATTTGTCAATTGTCAATTTGTCAATTGTCAATTTGTCAATTGTCAATTTGTCAATTGTCAATTTGTCAATTGTCAATTTGTCACTTGGTCAATTTGTCAATTGTCAATTTGTCAATTGTCAATTTGTCAATTTGTCAATTTGTCATTGTCAATTTGTCAATTGTCAATTTGTCATTGTCAATTTGTCAATTGTCAATTGTCAATTGGTCATTTGTCAATTGTCAATTTGTCAATTGTCAATTATTTGTCAATTGTCAATTTGTCAATTGTCAATTTGTCAATTGTCAATTTTGTCAATTGTCAATTGTCAATTGTCAATTTGTCAATTGTCAATTTTGTCAATTGTCAATTTGTCAATTGTCAATTTGTCAATTGTCAATTTGTCAATTGTCATTTGGTCAATTGTCAATTTGTCAATTGTCAATTGTCATTGTCAATTGTCAATTGTCATTGTCAATTTGTCAATTGTCGCATTTGTCAATTGTCAATTTGTCAATTGTCAATTTGTCAATTGTCAATTTGTCAATTGTCAATTTGTCAATTGTCAATTTGTCAATTGGTTCAATTTGTCAATTGTCAATTGTCAATTTTTGTCATTGTCAATTTGTCAATTGTCATTTGTCAATTGTCAATTGTCAATTTGTCAATTGTCAATTTGTCAATTGTCAATTTGTCAATTGTCAATTGTCAATTTGTCAATTGTCAATTTGTCAATTGTCAATTTGTCAATTGTCAATTTGTCAATTGTCAATTTGTCAATTGTCAATTTGTCAATTGTCAATTTGTCAATTGTCAATTTGTCAATTGTCAATTTGTCAATTGTCAATTTGTCAATTGTCAATTTGTCAATTGTCAATTTGTCAATTGTCAATTTGTCAATTGCCAATTTGTCAATTGTCAATTTGTCAATTGCCAATTTGTCAATTGCCAATTTGTCAATTGTCAATTTGTCAATTGCCAATTTGTCAATTGTCAATTTGTCAATTGTCAATTTGTCAATTGTCAAGTTGTCAATTGTCAATTTGTCAATTGTCAATTTGTCAATTGTCAATTTGTCAATTGTCAATTTGTCAATTGTCAATTGTCAATTTGTCAATTGTCAATTGTCAATTGTCAATTTGTCAATTGTCAATTTGTCAATTGTCAATTTGTCAATTGTCAATTTGTCAATTGTCAATTTGTCAATTGTCAATTTGTCAATTGTCAATTTGTCAATTGTCAATTTGTCAATTGTCAATTTGTCAATTGTCAATTTGTCAATTGTCAATTTGTCAATTGTCAATTTGTCAATTGTCAATTTGTCAATTGTCAATTTGTCAATTGTCAATTTGTCAATTGTCAATTTGTCAATTGTCAATTTGTCAATTGTCAATTTGTCAATTGTCAATTGTCAATTTGTCAATTGTCAATTTGTCAATTGTCAATTTGTCAATTGTCAATTTGTCAATTGTCAATTTGTCAATTGTCAATTTGTCAATTGTCAATTTGTCAATTGTCAATTTGTCAATTGTCAATTTGTCAATTGTCAATTTACAATTGTCAATTTGTCAATTGTCAATTTGTCAATTTCAATTGTCAATTTGTCAATTGTCAATTTGTCAATTGTCAATTTGTCAATTGTCAATTTGTCAATTTGTCAATTGTCATTTGTCAATTGTCAATTTGTCAATTGTCAATTTGTCATTGTCATTTGTCAATTGTCAATTTGTCAATTGTCAATTTGTCAATTGTCAATTTGTCAATTGTCAATTTGTCAATTGTCAATTTGTCAATTGTCAATTTGTCAATTGTCAATTTTGTCAATTGTCAATTTGTCAATTGTCAATTTGTCAATTGTCAATTGTCAATTGTCAATTTGTCATTGTCAATTTGTCAATTGTCAATTTGTCAATTGTCAATTTGTCAATTGTCAATTTGTCAATTGTCAATTTTGTCAATTGTCAATTGTCGATTGTCCAATTGTCAATTTGTCAATTGTCAATTGTCAATTGTCAATTGTCAATTGTCCAATTTGTCAATTGTCAATTTGTCAATTGTCAATTTGTCAATTGTCCAATTTGTCAATTGTCAATTTGTCAATTGTCAATTTGTCAATTGTCAATTTGTCAATTGTCAATTTGTCAATTGTCAATTTGTCAATTGTCAATTTGTCAATTGTCAATTTGTCAATTGTCAATTTGTCAATTGTCAATTTGTCAATTGGTCATTTGTCATTGTCAATTTGTCAATTGTCAATTTGTCAATTGTCAATTTGTCAATTTGTCAATTTGTCAATTGGTCAATTTGTCAATTGTCCAATTTGTCAATTGGTCAATTGTCAATTGTCAATTTGTCAATTGTCAATTGTCAATTTGTCAATTGTCAATTTGTCAATTGTCAATTGTCATTTGTCAATTGTCATTTGTCAATTTGTCAATTTCATTGTCAATTGTCAATTTGTCAATTGTCAATTTGTCAATTGTCAATTTGTCAATTGTCATTTGTCAATTGTCAATTTGTCAATTGTCAATTTGTCAATTGTCAATTTGTCAATTGGTCAATTTGTCAATTGTCAATTTGTCAATTGTCAATTTGTCAATTGTCAATTGGTCAATTGTCAATTGTCATTGTCAATTTGTCAATTGTCAATTTGTCAATTGTCAATTTGTCAATTGTCAATTTGTCAATTTGTCAATTGTCAATTTGTCAATTGTCAATTTGTTCAATTGTCAATTTGTCAATTGTCAATTTGTCAATTGTCAATTTGTCAATTGTCAATTTGTCAATTGTCAATTTGTCAATTGTCAATTTTGTCAATTGTCAATTGTCAATTTGTCAATTGTCAATTTGTCAATTGTCAATTTGTCAATTGTCAATTTGTCAATTGTCAATTTGTCAATTGTCAATTTGTCAATTGTCAATTTGTCAATTGTCAATTTGTCAATTGTCAATTTGTCAATTGTCAATTTGTCAATTGTCAATTGTCAATTTGTCAATTGTCAATTGTCAATTGTCAATTTGTCAATTGTCAATTTGTCAATTGTCAATTTGTCAATTGTCAATTTGTCAATTGTCAATTTGTCAATTGTCAATTTGTCAATTGTCAATTTGTCAATTGTCAATTTGTCAATTGTCAATTTGTCAATTGTCAATTTGTCAATTGTCAATTTGTCAATTGTCAATTTGTCAATTGTCAATTTGTCAATTGTCAATTTGTCAATTGTCAATTGTCAATTTGTCAATTGTCAATTTGTCAATTGTCAATTTGTCAATTGTCAATTTGTCAATTGTCAATTTGTCAATTGTCAATTTGTCAATTGTCAATTTGTCAATTGTCAATTGTCAATTTGTCAATTGTCAATTTGTCAATTGTCAATTGTCAATTTGTCAATTGTCAATTTGTCAATTGTCAATTTGTCAATTGTCAATTGTCAATTGTCAATTGTCAATTTGTCAATTGTCAATTTGTCATTGTCAATTTTGTTCAATTGGTCAATTTGTCAATTGTCAATTTGTCAATTGTCAATTTGTTCAATTGTCAATTTGGTCATTGTCAATTTGTCAATTGTCAATTGTCAATTGTCCATTTGTCAATGTCAATTTGTCAATTGTCAATTTGTCAATTGTCAATTTGTCATTGTCAATTTGTCAATTGTCAATTTGTCCATTGTCAATTTGTCAATTGTCAATTTGTCAATTGTCCAATTTGTCAATTGTCAATTTGTCAATTGTCAATTTGTCAATTGTCAATTTGTCAATTGTCAATTTGTCAATTGTCAATTTGTCAATTGTCAATTTGTCAATTGTCAATTTGTCAATTGTCAATTTGTCAATTGTCCATTTGTCAATTGTCAATTGTCATTGTCAATTTGTCAATTTCATTGTCAATTGTCAATTTGTCAATTGTCAATTGTCAATTGTCAATTTGTCAATTGTCAATTTGTCAATTGTCAATTTCAATTGTCAATTGTCAATTTGTCAATTGTCAATTGCAATTTGTCAATTGTCAATTGTCAATTTGTCAATTGTCAATTTGGTCAATTGTCAATTTGTCAATTGTCAATTTGGTCAATTGTCAATTTGTCAATTGTCAATTTGTCAATTGTCAATTTGTCAATTGTCAATTTGTCAATTGTCAATTTGTCAATTGTCAATTTGTCAATGTGTCAATTTGTCAATTGTCAATTTGTCAATTGTCAATTGTCAATTTGTCAATTGTCAATTTGGTCAATTGTCAATTTTGTCAATGGTCAATTTGTCAATTGTCAATTTGTCAATTGTCAATTGTCAATTTGTCAATTTGTCAATTGTCAATTTGTCATTGTCAATTTGTCAATTGTCAATTTGTCAATTGTCAATTTGTCAATTGTCAATTTTGTCAATTTGTCAATTGTCAATTTGTCAATTGTCAATTTGTCAATTGTCAATTTGTCAATTGGTCAATTTGTCAATTGTCAATTGTCAATTGTCAATTTGTCAATTGTCAATTTGTCAATTGTCAATTTGTCAATTGTCAATTTGTCAATTGTCAATTTGTCAATTGTCAATTTGTCAATTGTCAATTTGTCAATTGTCAATTTGTCAATTGTCAATTTGTCAATTGTCAATTTGTCAATTGTCAATTTGTCAATTGTCAATTTGTCAATTGTCAATTTGTCAATTGTCAATTTGTCAATTGTCAATTGTCAATTGTCAATTGTCAATTTGTCAATTGTCAATTTGTCAATTGTCAATTTGTCAATTGTCAATTTGTCAATTGTCAATTTGTCAATTGTCAATTTGTCAATTGTCAATTGTCAATTTGTCAATTGTCAATTTGTCAATTGTCAATTGTCAATTTGTCAATTGTCAATTTGTCAATTGTCAATTTGTCAATTGTCAATTTGTCAATTGTCAATTTGTCAATTGTCAATTTGTCAATTGTCAATTTGTCAATTGTCAATTTGTCAATTGTCAATTTGTCAATTGTCAATTTGTCAATTGTCAATTTGTCAATTGTCAATTTGTCAATTGTCAATTTGTCAATTGTCAATTTGTCAATTGTCAATTTGTCAATTGTCAATTTGTCAATTGTCAATTTGTCAATTGTCAATTTGTCAATTGTCAATTTGTCAATTGTCAATTTGTCAATTGTCAATTTGTCAATTGTCAATTTGTCAATTGTCAATTTGTCAATTGTCAATTTGTCAATTGTCAATTTGTCAATTGTCAATTTGTCAATTGTCAATTTGTCAATTGTCAATTTCAATTGTCAATTTGTCAATTGTCAATTTGTCAATTGTCAATTTGTCAATTGTCAATTTGTCAATTGTCAATTTGTCAATTGTCAATTGTCAATTGTCAATTGTCAATTTGTCAATTGTCAATTTGTCAATTGTCAATTTGTCAATTGTCAATTTGTCAATTGTCAATTTGTCAATTGTCAATTTGTCAATTGTCAATTTGTCAATTGTCAATTGTCAATTTGTCAATTGTCAATTTGTCAATTGTCAATTTGTCAATTTGTCAATTGTCAATTTGTCAATTGTCAATTTGTCAATTGTCAATTTGTCAATTGTCAATTTGTCAATTGTCAATTTGTCAATTTGTCAATTGTCAATTTGTCAATTGTCAATTTGTCAATTGTCAATTTGTCAATTGTCAATTTGTCAATTGGCAATTTGTCAATTGTCAATTTGTCAATTGTCAATTTGTCAATTGTCAATTTGTCAATTGTCAATTTGTCAATTGTCAATTTGTCAATTGTCAATTTGTCAATTGTCAATTGTCAATTTGTCAATTGTCAATTTGTCAATTGTCAATTTGTCAATTTGTCAATTGTCAATTTGTCAATTGTCAATTTGTCAATTGTCAATTTGTCAATTGTCAATTTGTCAATTGTCAATTTGTCAATTGTCAATTTGTCAATTGTCAATTGTCAATTTGTCAATTGTCAATTTGTCAATTGTCAATTTGTCAATTTGTCAATTGTCAATTTGTCAATTGTCAATTTGTCAATTGTCAATTTGTCAATTGTCAATTTGTCAATTGTCAATTTGTCAATTGTCAATTTGTCAATTGTCAATTTGTCAATTGTCAATTTGTCAATTGTCAATTTGTCAATTGTCAATTTGTCAATTGTCAATTTGTCAATTGTCAATTTGTCAATTGTCAATTTGTCAATTGTCAATTTGTCAATTGTCAATTTGTCAATTGTCAATTTGTCAATTGTCAATTTGTCAATTGTCAATTTGTCAATTGTCAATTTGTCAATTGTCAATTTGTCAATTGTCAATTTGTCAATTGTCAATTTGTCAATTGTCAATTTGTCAATTGTCAATTTGTCAATTGTCAATTTGTCAATTGTCAATTTGTCAATTGTCAATTTGTCAATTGTCAATTTGTCAATTGTCAATTTGTCAATTGTCAATTGTCAATTTGTCAATTGTCAATTTGTCAATTGTCAATTTGTCAATTGTCAATTTGTCAATTGTCAATTTGTCAATTGTCAATTTGTCAATTGTCAATTTGTCAATTGTCAATTGTCAATTTGTCAATTGTCAATTGTCAATTTGTCAATTGTCAATTTGTCAATTGTCAATTTGTCAATTGTCAATTTGTCAATTGTCAATTTGTCAATTGTCAATTTGTCAATTGTCAATTTGTCAATTGTCAATTTGTCAATTGTCAATTTGTCAATTGTCAATTTGTCAATTGTCAATTTGTCAATTGTCAATTTGTCAATTGTCAATTTGTCAATTGTCATTTGTCAATTGTCAATTGTCAATTGTCAATTTGTCAATTGCCAATTTGTCAATTGTCAATTTGTCAATTGCCAATTTGTCAATTGCCAATTTGTCAATTGTCAATTTGTCAATTGTCAATTTGTCAATTGTCAATTGTCAATTGTCAATTTGTCAATTGTCAATTTGTCAATTGTCAATTTGTCAATTGTCAATTTGTCAATTGTCAATTTGTCAATTGTCAATTTGTCAATTGTCAATTTGTCAATTGTCAATTTGTCAATTGTCAATTTGTCAATTGTCAATTTGTCAATTGTCAATTTGTCAATTGTCAATTTGTCAGTGGTCAATTTGTCAATTGTCAATTTGTCAATTGTCAATTTGTCAATTGTCAATTTGTCAATTTGTCAATTGTCAATTTGTCAATTGTCAATTTGTCAATTGTCAATTGTCAATTTGTCAATTGTCAATTGTCAATTTGTCAATTTGTCAATTGTCAATTGTCAATTTGTCAATTGTCAATTTGTCAATTGTCAATTTGTCAATTGTCAATTTGTCAATTGTCAATTTGTCAATTGTCAATTTGTCAATTGTCAATTTGTCAATTGTCAATTTGTCAATTGTCAATTTGTCAATTGACAATTTGTCAATTGTCAATTTGTCAATTGTCAATTTGTCAATTGTCAATTTGTCAATTGTCAATTTGTCAATTGTCAATTTGTCAATTGTCAATTTGTCAATTGTCAATTTGTCAATTTGTCAATTGTCAATTTGTCAATTGCCAATTTGTCAATTGCCAATTTGTCAATTGCCAATTTGTCAATTGTCAATTTGTCAATTGTCAATTTGTCAATTGTCAATTTGTCAATTGTCAATTTGTCAATTGTCAATTTGTCAATTGTCAATTTGTCAATTGTCAATTTGTCAATTGTCAATTTGTCAATTGTCAATTTGTCAATTGTCAATTTGTCAATTGTCAATTTGTCAATTGTCAATTTGTCAATTGTCAATTTGTCAATTGTCAATTTGTCAATTGTCAATTTGTCAATTGTCAATTTGTCAATTGTCAATTTGTCAATTGTCAATTTGTCAATTGTCAATTTGTCAATTGTCAATTTGTCAATTGTCAATTTGTCAATTGTCAATTTGTCAATTGTCAATTTGTCAATTGTCAATTTGTCAATTGTCAATTTGTCAATTGTCAATTTGTCAATTTGTCAATTGTCAATTGTCAATTGTCAATTTGTCAATTGTCAATTTGTCAATTGTCAATTTGTCAATTGTCAATTTGTCAATTGTCAATTTGTCAATTGTCAAATTGTCAATTTGTCAATTGTCAATTTGTCAATTGTCAATTTGTCAATTGTCAATTTGTCAATTGTCAATTTGTCAATTGTCAATTTGTCAATTGTCAATTTGTCAATTGTCAATTTGTCAATTGTCAATTTGTCAATTGTCAATTTGTCAATTGTCAATTTGTCAATTGTCAATTTGTCAATTGTCAGTTTGTCAATTGTCAATTTGTCAATTGTCAGTTTGTCAATTGTCAATTTGTCAATTGTCAATTTGTCAATTGTCAATTTGTCAATTGTCAATTTGTCAATTGTCAATTTGTCAATTGTCAATTTGTCAATTGTCAATTTGTCAATTGTCAATTTGTCAATTGTCAATTTGTCAATTGTCAATTGTCAATTTGTCAATTGTCAATTTGTCAATTGTCAATTTGTCAATTGTCAATTTGTCAATTGTCAATTTGTCAATTGTCAATTTGTCAATTGTCAATTTGTCAATTGTCAATTTGTCAATTGTCAATTTGTCAATTGTCAATTTGTCAATTGTCAATTTGTCAATTGTCAATTTGTCAATTGTCAATTTGTCAATTGTCAATTTGTCAATTGTCAATTTGTCAATTGTCAATTTGTCAATTGTCAATTTGTCAATTGTCAATTTGTCAATTGTCAATTTGTCAATTGTCAATTTGTCAATTGTCAATTTGTCAATTGTCAATTTGTCAATTGTCAATTTGTCAATTGTCAATTTGTCAATTGTCAATTTGTCAATTGTCAATTTGTCAATTGTCAATTTGTCAATTGTCAATTTGTCAATTGTCAATTTGTCAATTGTCAATTTGTCAATTGTCAATTTGTCAATTGTCAATTTGTCAATTGTCAATTTGTCAATTGTCAATTTGTCAATTGTCAATTTGTCAATTGTCAATTGTCAATTGTCAATTTGTCAATTGTCAATTTGTCAATTGTCAATTTGTCAATTGTCAATTTGTCAATTGTCAATTTGTCAATTGTCAATTTGTCAATTGTCAATTTGTCAATTGTCAATTTGTCAATTGTCAATTTGTCAATTGTCAATTTGTCAATTGTCAATTTGTCAATGGTCAATTTGTCAATTGTCAATTTGTCAATTGTCAATTTGTCAATGTCAATTTGTCAATTGTCAATTTGTCAATTGTCAATTTGTCAATTGTCAATTTGTCAATTGTCAATTTGTCAATTTGTCAATTGTCAATTTGTCAATTGTCAATTTGTCAATTGTCAATTTGTCAATTGTCAATTTGTCAATTGTCAATTTGTCAATTGTCAATTTGTCAATTGTCAATTTGTCAATTGTCAATTGTCAATTTGTCAATTGTCAATTTGTCAATTGTCAATTTGTCAATTGTCAATTTGTCAATTGTCAATTTGTCAATTGTCAATTTGTCAATTGTCAATTTGTCAATTGTCAATTGTCAATTTGTCAATTGTCAATTTGTCAATTGTCAATTTGTCAATTTGTCAATTGTCAATTTGTCAATTGTCATTTGTCAATTGTCAATTTGTCAATTGTCAATTTGTCAATTGTCATTTGTCAATTGTCAATTTGTCAATTGTCAATTTGTCAATTGTCAATTTGTCAATTGTCAATTT